>VAHH01000219.1:0-44156 GCA_013357305.1 Radopholus similis
CAGAGAAAGAGACGTGCCCCATTTGTATGGAAGAGCTGTTGGACCCAACCGACTACGGGCCCCCAGTGGAGATGTCCATGTGCACCCACATGTTCCACCAGAAATGCATTAAAGTAGGTCAAGTCCCTTTTTTATTGGTGCCAAATTTGGACCGGAATTTGTGCGCTCCAACAGGCAAATAGGCACGTTTCAGCGCCAGGGGCTGTTTGAGGGGCCATATCTCAGCCAAATTTAAGGCTAAGAAAGTGAATGAGATATCATTAGAGAGCTCAAAGTGTGCCCTATCCAAGGTTCTAGAGTTGGCTAAGAATTGGCCAATTAGGACCAAATGTTTGGAAAAATCGGCCAATTGCCGTCAGATCACAGATTGAATCAGGGGTCAAATCGGCCGATCCCATCAGATTAATTCAAAACTAGTCAGCTTTTCAAGTAAGCGCTGATTAGTGTTTTGATCTGGTCATGCCAATGTGACCAATCTGATCGGACCATGGCCTAAGTGGGGGTTTGATCATCTGCCGATTCTGATCAGCTCTGATCAAATCGCTGAATCTGATCAAGTCACGATCGAACCAAATTAGAATTCTTGGATCAGATATTTTTTTTAAAAATGGCAAAAATTAAATCTTGATAAATTCAGGGCTATTTCAAAAGCAATGCAAACAACAAAAAATGTGCCATGTGCAGAGTGCAATATGGCATTGGTGCTGGGAGCCAACCTCGACTGTGTAAAAATGTTCTTTTCGCAGAAATTATGGCTAATATTTTGTTTTTCAGCAAAAATGGAGATTCATCAGATGGGCTTCTATTATTTGATCAATTATCGCATTCCCGAGGGCCGAGATGAGGCAAGTGCAAAAAGGCCACTTTTAAATTGGAGGAAATTCGTTATAAAAAATTGTAAAAATAATAAAACTCCCAAAAGAGGCAACAAATCGGGCATATTAAGTGCGTTTTCTCCTGTATTTAGGAGACAAACAAAAGATACAGCGGAATCAGTTTGACTGCCTATTTGCCGAGGAATGCCATCAAAATTCTGGCTATGCTCAAAGCTGCCTTTCAAATGCGCCGCGTGTTCAAGTTGGAGCGAAAAGGCCACAAGCGACTGGTGCTCAGATCCGCCATTCCGCTCATCACCGATCCGTACGTTCACAAAAATGCCGAAACAAAGAGTATAGTTGAGTTGAATTGAAATTTTTAAATTAATAATTCTGCATGAATTCTGCCACAAATTTGAGGAAAAAGTGTCCAAATAAAAATTTAAATTTGCAGCAGATATAAAAATTATTTGTTCTAAATTACCAAATAGGCAATTAACCCCGTTTCCGTAGATAGATTATTCCAATAGGTCCGCAGCTGAAAAGAGAGTTCTTTTCCTTCATCAAAAAATTTTTAAAAAATTTAAAATTGATTGCACATTTTAGTTTTCATTTTTAAGCTCCCAAGTGAATGACAAGTCGCTTCTGCAAGCGATGGAAGAGAAACTGAATTCCCTTGGCATTCGAGACAAACGGGACGGCAGTGGTAGTTCAGGCAAAAATGGTGTGCCTTTTTCAAATCTATTTGCATTTCAGGCACTCTAATCGAACTGATGTAAGAATGGAGCGCACAGGTTGGACATTGGACTGACTCTTTTGTTGAAAGGTTCTTTCTGTTAAAACTCTGTTGTGCCCACCAGTGATTGATTTGTGTTTATTTTTGATAAATGGGCTGCTTCCTATTTCTTTGCATTGAAGCATGAAAATGTGATAGGATGGAATAGGGATTTGATTCGATCTGATTTTGAGATCTGATTTAGTGCTCTTCTTGATCAAAATTGATCACTGATAACACTGATTAGTGACCAACCGGATCAGATCAATTGATCAAGCTCGGATAGTAGGTGATCAGTCAAATCTGATCATTCCGATCATAATCAAACGAGGCAATGATCAAATTTGATCACTCGGATCAGAGATCAAGCAGTTGATCAGTCAGTTCTTTCGTATCAACTAGTCAAATTTGATCATTCCGATCAGCTCATATCAATTTAAGCAAAGAAACGATTTATCAGTTTTGATCACAAATTAACTCCACTTTTTGAACGATGAGTAGGCATTGACAATATTAATCGATTGTTTGATTATCGATTAGTGATTAATGATCAATGGTTGATTATTCATTCCAAGATCACGCATCAAATGGACTGAAGACGGTTGTCGGTCAAACCCAGTCGTTGCCCCTTCCGCTGTAGAATCCGCCCAAAGGGGAGGCGCCCAACGAAGGAATGGACAATCCGCCCAGGGGACCTCCACCCATCGGCGGAGCAATAGGCACAACAGCACTGGGACGGTACAATGGAGCTGTGCCGTAAAAGCCTGAATCAAGCCAGATCTGAGGGGCATTTGAAGAGCCATAATTCCAACAAGGTGCAAGCCAAAAATTTGAATCCGAATGCCATTTGAAAGTGCCCAAAAGAGTGCCCTCTCCGATGGCCTGTTCAGCTGCCTGGTGGCCCAGCAATTGGCCGAGTTATGGCCAAATGTTTGCACAAATCGGGCATTTCCCCCGTTTTGGGCCCAAAACCAGGCCAAAACTGGACCAATCAATTCCCAGCCAAAATGGCCATTTTGTAGAGCATCCATGGCTCTATCAAATCACTTTTGTGCTCTCTATTCTAGCTGAATCCATTGTCAAGTTATGGTTCTTCAAATTCATGACGCTCGTCGCCCAAATGACATCAATCGATTTGACAAATCGATTGATAACCGGTAAATGTCGATCAGCGAATATCCTCAAACAAAGCTAAGCGTACAAGCTTTTCCATTTTGAGTCAAAAAGCGGTGCCAATTCGATATAAATTAATTGTCTAGAAGCCGATTTCTAGTCTATTGATGCATCTATAATACGTATTGATTGACTATTGATTGCTGCGTGCAAGTACTAGTTCTAGTTAAGCGTTCTTTATTCAGCATATGTGCAATTTCAAAAAATGATGCGCCAAAAATGAAGTGATTGTGCAGCGTCGAGCGGGGCCCAATGCGTAGTCTAGCATCCGCCACATCCACCACCATTATTGTAATTACCGTAGCTGCGGTACGGCTGTCGGTAGAAATTGCGCGAATATCTGAAAGCAACACCCATTCACGTACATTTACTCCTTGCAATAATCCCATATCCCACACATTCTAATAATCCCCCATGCGAGAATACCATTCAGAATTTCAGAAACCTCCAACAATCCCCTCATACTCTATTAATCCCCCATGGGAAATAAATGGAATGGGATTTTAATTCCTATTCAGTCAGTAATATTCTTCAATTTCCAATGGGGGCAATGGGATGGAGTATTCAAATAATCAACCCCTCATTCTCTAATAATCCGCCATGGGTAATATTTGGCGTATTCTGTATCGTTACAAATGGATCCCTTTGTATTAATATTAACTGCATCAATCCCTTCTGCTGAACCTCCAATAAACCCTCAGTCTCTATTAGTGCCCCCAACCATTCTATTATTTCCCCATGGGGGACTATTGGGGGTAGGCGCCTCGTTTTGTGTACCTGGATCCGTAGGTGTCGTAGGCGTACGCGGGATTCTGGTAGTACTGGCGCGCCAGTGCATCGCCGAAATATTCGGGCGCCTGCTCTTGGTTGCCCGCGCCCAGATAAGGCGCATCGCCGGTCAGCGCCTTCATCTCTGAACGAAAAGTCAATAATAATCGACATACTACTATTAGCAAGTTTAAAAGCGCCCCAAAATGGTCGTTCCAAATATTTGCCGCCAAATTTGGGGGCTTCATTACTTTGTGCCAAATGATGAGATCTGTCTAATTTTGGTGCGGTGCCATTCTATTCAGCTAGTCGAAATTAATCGAAAGGCGCCAAAATTAGGCGGAAGACAAGCTACTGGGGACTAAACAGGCGATAGAGTAAATCGAGAAAGTGATCAAATTGATCAAAACTATGATCGCACTCTGATCAATTGATCAGATTCTCTAATTTGGCAATTTGGTGTCACTTCGATTGATGGGATCAATCCATTTGGTCGATGCGAGGGATTTTTGTTTCCATTACCTGCAATCCCGCCAACAGCGGACGTGCTCTGGACCATCAGCAGGATGCACCAGAGTGCGACCAGTGCAACAAGCTGGTGAGCAAATGGACGCACTGAAATGGACACATTGATCACTGATCAGCTGGAACCTGCCAAAGGGGCCAACCATTGGACGAAGAGTGAAAGTCGCTCGTCATGTTTTGGTCACGCTGATCTGTGGACGGAATGGGGAGGACAGAGTGACAGCAGAAGACACGTTTTGGTGGGCTCCTGGGCTCCTGATCTGTGGACGGAATGGGGAGGACAGAGTGACAGCAGAAGACACGTTTTTAGTGGGCTCGGGCTCCTCTTTTGGGGTTCCTGTGTGTGGCTACTGGCTGTGCTCACTGTTCACTTATAAATAGGGCTCAGTCAGTGTCTGTGCTGTGTGCAGGCCCGCAATGTGTGTGTAAATGTGTGTGCGCGTTTGAAGCGATTGACGCGATTGACGTCAACTGGAGAAGCGGCGCTGGGCGAATGGAGAAGAACTGAGCGAATGGGAAGAGGGGAAAAGAAGCGCCGACGCCGCCAAGAAAACAATCACATTGCGCGCCAACCGCCGAAAACCTCGCGACGCCCGACCGCCGCCCCTTTTTGGGGGCGCGCGGAACAATTTTCGATGCGAAGAAGCGAGCGATGATGGGAACTTGGGAAGTGGGAATTGAGGGGACCAAGAAGGAGAGCAATTCAATTCTCCCCAAGTGGGAGGCTGAGGAATAGGAACAGGGAGAAGAGATCATCGCAAAGGCATCGAAGAAAACGTCTTCCCTTTGGAAGGAACAAATCCACACGCTCTTCTCAGCGCATAAAAGGGAAGAAGAAAAGGGAATAGGGGACTGATGCGACAGACCGGAGACTGGCTGGGGCGCACTTGTGCCGCAGCGAATTTTGAGCATTTTGAGCATTTCAGGAACCGGAAAAAGTGCGGAAGACGGAAAAAGGAACTTGCAAATTGTAAGCAGGTTCTCTGGAAACTGTACCCAGTGTATCGGAATGACAATTTGAAATGAACGGTTCATCATGAGTCATGACTCACACACATATCGTGGCATTCCGAAATTTAGGTGGGTAATCTCACATGGGACTTAAAAACAGCTCAAAATCCAGATCCTGACCAGCAAAATCAGCACTGTCCCGTATTTGAATTTTTCATTGCTGGGACCACCGGAATCCTGGGGATTGATCCCGACCCAAATTTTTCGACATTTTGATTCGACAATCCCAAGCCATGGGTATTCAAATCAGCCGAACAACAACAGTTTCTGAACTATATCTCATTTGGAAACATCGGCAATGCATTTTGGTGTAAAATTAGACACAAATTTTTTCCATCGTATCTGGCAAAATAGCCAGGCAATTGGGCCAACAGATGACTCAGCTCCTCAGCGAGTTGCGCTATTTTATGTACTGCAATCGCCAAACAGAGTTCACCAAATGCAGCAGCAGTCATACGCTGCCATTGCGCCCTCATTTGTCGCTTTTCTCCGTTTTACATTTGCTGCGAAAGTGGAACCAACAGAACATTATTTTTTCTGGGGGTTCTGCTGTTAGTCCCTTTTGCAACGCAATTTTGTTATTACGCGCAATAACCGATCAAATCATTTCTCCACTAAACCACTTTTTTATTGCACTGGACACACCCAAATCGTTGAGTTGACGTTCTACTGGATGACATGTATTTGAAGAGCCATAACTAAGGTTTAAACCTTTAAACTTTAAAGGTTTAAACCAAACATTTGGATTTGGTGTCATAGGAAAGTGCCCAAAAGAGTGCCCCCTGCAATGGCCTGTTCAGCTCCCTGGTGGCCCAGCAATTGGCCGAGTTATGGCCAAATGTTTGCACAAATCGCGCATTTCCCCCGTTTTGGGTCCAAAACCAGGCCAAAACTGGACCAATTCATTCCCAGTCCAAATGGCCATTTTGTAGCGCATCTTTTGCTCTACCAAATTCACTTTTGGGCTTTTTCCTCTAGCTGAACTCATTGGCAAGTTATGGCTCTTCAAATTAATGGCACTTATGCACTCAGGTGTGCCAATGCTGGTCCAAATCGTGTGCATTCTTTTGATCTTCCCCCATTCATCACCAATCGTTTTTCAAATTGAAGTGTTGAGAATTCCTGATTTGACGGCAGAGCGAAGTATTTGGCGCGGCGGAGGTCAGGTCAACAATTCGCGCAGCAACCGAATTCATTCATTCAATTCGTTCGAGGGACGCCCATAAAAAATGGGCGGAAGGGGAAACAGGTTAAGGAGGCACAGCAGACAAACACTCTTTCTTCAACTTCCTCTCGCCCCTTCTTGGGCGTCCACGGCGGAATTCGATCGCTAGTGTACGCGATAGACGCTTTGGACGAACAAAAACACACTCACAATTTGTTATTGTCCAAAGTGGCATGACTCATCCTTACCCTTTTCTGTCATTTGGGAGTCCAGCGGAGGAGGGACCGAGAACGAGTTTCAAAAACTGAGGAAATTTGGGCGAAATTTGGCGTCAAGGCAACTTAAGGATTCGGGATGAAGCGATTTTGATGGTTTGATAATTTGAGGCGATTTTATAGTTTGATGAAATTGTTTCAAATTTTTCTATTTTTCAGATTGCCAAGGAGATCAACAGGGTTACATCATTGAATTCAGCTTGAAGAGAGGAATCGAATGATTTATAACACGAGGTGGTTTGGTTTGGTCGAATAAACGTCTTGAACTCGAAGCCATCAAATTCAAGCAGTAGTTGACTTGTTGGATTCGATAGGTGTGCCTTCGGTTAGTTATCGACACGAAGTTGCACACTAATGGGCCAGCATTCAGTTGACAAAAGTCGACTTTATCTTGGCAACCTTTTTTGGATGTGTCAATTGGAAACCTGTCTTCTCCATGCATATGTTTGAACGAACGAATTCAAAATTTATTAATTTTTAAATTCAATTTTTATTCCAAAATGAAAAGTTGTGGAAACGTACAATGCAGATAACGTGTGTTTTTGATATTGTTGCCTGTTTGTGATAGGATCGGGTGGGGGACCTTTGTGACACATTCCTGTACACGGACGACGTGTTGGAGGAGAAATGCTGCGATAAATTATTCAAACGAAGAAAGGTGTTGCCTGTGGAGCTATGTTTGTGATGCGGAGACTAAAGGCCGTGTGCGGACGAGGAAGAGGTTGTGTGGGACTCGTAAACAGAGTGTGCTGGATGGGGAACTGGAACAAAACTGATCGATCGAACGCATAATAAATAGGGAAGAAAAACGCGAGGGACTCGAGAGCGACGACGGATCGGGAATGAACGAAATCGGGGAAAGAACAACTAGCGCTGTGAAGTGGGGGTTGGAAATTGGCTCTGAATGTTGATCTGATTTGCTGATCAGCCAGTTGAACTTTTCTTCTGATCAGCCAAATCGTTGATCTCATTTGATTCGGCCATCATTGATCCGTTGATCAGTCAGCCTCATTGATCACCCGCTGAGTCGGATCAACCATACAGAATGAAGAACGATGGGGGTGAAGGGACGAAACGGAAGGGACAGAGCTGCTGCTGATGATGATAACTGCTGTTGGGACAACGGTTGTGGACACTTTGAGCGCCGGGCAATCTGAACATGGAAACAAATTTAATAAATTGTGTGCAAGAACCATTTGTTTGAACAGCATGGCAATCTCTTTGTTAATCGAACGGGATCCACGGACAGTTTGAATTGTTTCACCAATTTGATTCATTCCCTTGATCTGATTGATCCGATCATTGGATCAAATAAAATAAATCAAAAAGGTCAGATCTGATCAGTCAACTGGGAGCATTAATCAGATGCAATTCAGAGTTGACTGCTGAGTCTGATCTGAAATCTTTTGACTAGGAAAGATATGAAAGATCACTGTTCAAGGTTTAATTGAACAGATCTGATTTAAACCTGACCAGTCTGCCAAACTCCCATTCGATCACCTTGAGTACTTGAGGCCCACTTTGAACATCGGGCTCACCTCATTTCTTGTTCGCCGCTGCAGCCAGCGCCTGGCTAAATTCGAAGCTGAAGCCGCCCATGCCCATCGGTGTCTTCAGCGAGTCCGGAGAGCGCTGGCTAAGCGCGCCCACTGCGTTGGCGGTGGCCAACGACGATTGGAATTTGGGCGTCAGCGCCGCAATGTGGCTGGGGAACGAGTACGGCGATTGGCCCGTGTGCGGGAAGCCTGAAGCCAAAAATTTGAATCCGAATGCCATTTGAAAGTGCCCAAAGAGCGCCTCCTCCAATGGCCTGTTCAGCTCCCTGGTGGCCCAGCAATTGGCCGATTTATGGCCAAATGTTTGCACAAATCGGGCATTTCCCCCGTTTTTGGCCAAAAACCAGGCCAAAACTGGACGAATCGATTCCAATTATTGATGTCATTTTGTGGCCAATCTTGGGCTCTATCGAATCTCTTTTGGGATTTCTTTTCTAGCTACTTCCATTCCAAAGTTATGACTCCTCAACATTCCTCAGCTCTATGTGCCGTATTGGGCGAAAATTGCGTACAATATGTGAAGAACTTTTGGCGTTTAGCTCTCGTTTATTTTGCGCTCTAATTGGGAAGGAACTTGTGCGCACGCAACTGACTTAATCCCCCTATTTCTATTAACGATATTTGCGTCCTCGTTCCCTCACCTGGCGAAATCATGGCGAGTGTGTGCGCCACCGAGTTCGAGGTGGGGAACTGGAAGAGCGGCTGCTGTTGGGGCTGCTGCTGCTGGAACGGCGTGTTCGGGTTGGTCAGGTGGTTGATCATCGCCGACAGCACGGCCGAGTCACAATTCGTGATGTTGTTGGCGGAGCTCAATGTGTTCACTGGAAAAAAAATGCAATTGGATCAATTGATAAGGTCGATCAGAAGATGTATTGATACTCAAGTTGATTTATTGATGCACAATCAAAGTACTAATATAGCCTTATCAATCTAATCAAATCAATCAATTAAAAGTGAGAGGGTTGATGATGTTTATTAGATTTATTATGAAGTGGCTGCTTGATCAGATCAAATCCACCAATATAGAATAATCACCCAATCAAAAGGTGATCAGGTTGTTGATTAATTCAGATCAAATATAATAAGATTTCAGGTGGTAGATGTGAAAAGATCAGTTGATTAACAAATTCAGATTCAAGTGATCGATGAATACGGATTACTTGATCCGATCACTTGATCAGAGTCAATCATGATAATCCGATCAACTATCCGCTGATCAGTACTTGGAACAATTTTATATACGCACTTTGTTATAGGTATTGTCTTCGCATTGTTGATTGCACTCACCACTGGGGCTCAGCGTGTTCATCAGGTTCTGCGCCGCCATATTCCAGACCTGCTGGGCAATGGGCGAGTTGACGGCTGGCGACGCGGCGAAATTGGTCAGATTGCTGATGGCGCTGATGGCCGCCGAGAGCAGTGGACTCTGCTGCTGTTGCTGGTGGTGCTGTTGGAGCGCGAACGAGAGCAGCGGCGACGAGGCCACCATTTGGCTCATTTGGCCGGCCAGGTTGTTCACCGCCGGATTCACGCACGAGGTCAGGTCCAACGGCTGGGGACGCGCACGCCGCGACAGAGAGGGCCCTGCAAGTGTTGCGCGTGTTAAATCATTGAATTAAAATTGCTGTCGAAGCGCCAAGACAAGAATGGCCAACATCAACAGTCAATTTCTCTGAACTCCCAAGGAGTGTAACATGAAATCAATATCGCCAAAATGTGTGAATCCCTGGAGCCGGAATTTGATTGGATCAGGCGCTAGACTCGCATTGATCTGTGAAAGTTATTCGCTACCAAAAGTGGTGTAAAAAGCTACCAAATTGTTGGTATTTGCGCGCGATACTAATGACAAATGAGTTATCTGGGTCTACCCCTGATCAGTCACAGCCTATCCTGATTTGCTGATTAGATTTGGGTAAGAACGGGCCCCCGGTTGGGATCGGGATTTTGAATATTTAACAATTTTTACAAGAGCGAGAGATCACGGTTAGACCGGAATCAATTTCAGAAGCGTGATTTAGCCTTTTGATTGATACTCCCAGAAATCCTGATCCAAAAAATCTGCTGGAATACTCTCATTTTATGTATCTTCTTGGCTTCTTTGCCGGCGGTTTGCGATATCTTCCACGCCAGCAATCAAAACCCCAATTTGTGCAAACAAACCTGTGTTGGTGCTGCACCCAATTTTGGCTGCCGATGCCTCCATGTTGTGTTGTTGTTCGCTGGTTGCGGAAGAGCCATCTGCGGCCGCACATTCAGAGCGCCTCGTGCTGCTGCCCTCGCGCGAGTCGCCGCACTCTATTGGGGTCTTCCGCTTTCGCACTGTGCGCGGTTTGTGCGCGCCGCCGCAAACGCTGCCGGGCCCACCGGCCGACGTGGACGGCGGCAACTCCATGCCGTTGGCGCCGGCACTGTTCGGTTCCGTCTTGATGGGCAGCACACCGTTGGTGGCGGCGCTGAACGCGCTGCTGTTGCCGGCGAAGCTGCTCACGCTGCCACTGCTCACGCCGCTGCTGCTCTCCACACTGCCGGTGGGACTGCAAGAGCTGTACACGTGAAGTAATGTGAATTGTGAACATTGATCACAGAAAATTATGTTTTTTCGTCAACAGCGGAGAGAACATCACTTGTATATTGGTCCCACCTTGACCAGTGTGGGGACAAAGTTCTTGCGTGTTAAATGTTCGAGCAGTACACCTTGAAATCCAAGTGAGTTTCGAGCAGTACACGACCAATGTTCTCCCATTGTTGACCTTTTTGTTTATCAGAAACCTGTTTGCCGGCGACAGAGTGTGCGCGGAGTTGGCGGCGGAGTACTGATGTTGCAGAGAGGACTGGACACAGTGCGCAATCGGCACCGAGGACGAAGCGAACAGATCCGACGATGACGAGTGCGCCATTGGCGGTGCGGCGCAAGAGCTGGGCGGATGCGCCATGGCTGCCGACTGGTGCGGCTGGAGGGGATTGCTGTGCGGATGGCGGACAAACGCCGACGGGTGGTGGCCGTTGTGGAGTTCTCCTGAACCAGGGCAAATACCTAATGTGATTTGTGTGGTTTCAATATGCGCGCTCTTTTAGTCCAATCTCCCTGTGTCCCCGGGCATTGGTAGGAAATTCAAATAGGTAAGCTAAGTAGGTAATAGATATGATAAGAATTTAGGCATTGAATACCCAACTACCTAGTCTACTAGTCCCAAATGATTTTGGTCCTTTGATAACCAGATTGAGAAGACAAAACGATAATTGCGATCGTTTTCGATAATTCGGCTAGACGAAAAAAGGAAAGCGAGGCAGATTTCGATTATAACTAGTATAAGTAGGACACGTTATATTTACTTGGATGTCTGATTTCTAGTCATCGTTTTGCTCTTTCCTACCAATCAGATGTGATGAAATCTGTTTTCTTTTTCTGATATATAATGTAATTAAATTGTAAATACAATACCTAGCTCATCATATTTTTCTTCCTCTTTTACCTTTCATTTTTACTTTCTCTAATTGACTAACATCCTTTCTCCTCTCCCTTTCCTAATTACAGAATGCCAAGAATCCCTACACAAAAATTCCGCGTACCATTGAATTGTGCACTGTGCGCGTCATTGGCCGTTCCTCCGCCGCAGTTCACATTCAGGCCTGCCCGACTCATGGCCAACAGGACCAGTTCCGGGTTTCCGGGCGCCCCGTCCGCCGCTGCGCCACTGGCCAACCGGTCCACGACGAAGCGGTAGACGAACTTCTGGCCGATCACCTTCTTGATGATGTTCTTGTCGTAGTAGTAGCGCAGCGCACGACTCAATTTGTCGTAGTTCTGAACGGACGTATTTTTATAATTTTTATTGATAGCACTATCAATTGGCCTCAATCATTAAAACATGTCAAATTATAAGCCATTTCGGATCACGCTTTCGCAAAAATTATCTGATCGATTTTACTCATCCCTGAGCAATCACGGATCGATGTGATCTGCTATATTGTTAGATCAAAATCATGTCCCAAACGGGTCAACATTAAGTATCGACTATTTGGCACTTTATGCTTAAGCAGCGTTAAAATACACTCACCATGTTCGGCTTCCCCTTGCGAATGCCCCAAAGGCGCGCCACCGCTTCGGCGTCCAACAACTGAACAAACAATCAATTAAAAGTTAAAAACAAAACTCAATCACAAGCCACGGCTAGAAAATCGATGATTTCTTTCACACATTTTGCCAAAGTCGATCAGACGCCCATTCAATAGATTTTGGTTTGGGCTTTCCTTTCCAATGGCATTTCGACGTTCAGAAAAAAGTGAATAACTGAAATGCACTGATCAACCAAATCAGATCGCTTAGTCAAATCAGTTCTCCCAGGTGAATAGATCAGTCTCAAATCAATCACTCATTTTGGTTGAAATTGAGCCCGCCCCAAGATTTCTGCGCCGCCAACCTTGAATTCGCCCTTGTTGTCGGTCCACTGGATCAGGTGCGGGTGCTCGTTGTTGGCCAGCAGCTCGAGCAGGAACTGCCACAGCGTCACGTTCGTGTCCACTGTGCCCGCCGCCGATTGGACGTTGTGTGGGGTGCCCTGTTGCGGAATGAAGTATGGAGCCATTGCAGCAGCACTGTGCTGCTGCAGTTGCGCGAGCGGCTTCTGCTGTTGGGGCGACGGGGCCGAGAAGGCTGCGGCCGCCGCTGCGCTGTGGATCGGGAACGAGATGGAGCCGTTGCGGCGCAGCGGGGGAATTGCGGCATGCATGAACTCGGCGGCCTCCTGAAGAATTCAAATTTTGGGATCCGCATTATTATAATCTCTCGTGCTAGACTCCCGCATTTTTTACCCCATGTACTGCTTGAACTTGGCGCGACTTCAGTTAAAGTCCTTGTTTTTAATGAAGCACCCACCCCTTTACTTATACTGACTAAATTTGGAACAATCAATCCCATTCGTCGAACACCAACCAACTTAATATCAGATTTTTGTATTTGACATCAATACATCTCAGATATCAAATCGCGTCTCACATTTCCGTCAGCTATACTTAAGCTAACCCTACTCTTGCCTATACTTGGGCTTAAATAAGTCTACTTGGCTACACGTTTGGCTTAGACCTAAGCTAAGCTAAAGTTGAATCGAAATTTTGAAATCATTTGACTTTCATCAAAGAGCTGAGTCGAAACGTAACTTACCTAAGCTTTATAAGTAGGTTATTTTATTATAGTTTAAGCTTAAAGCTTAGCCTAAGCTTAAACTTACGTCTAAAAGCCTAACGTGAATGAGTTAGCACTTAATTTATTTGAAATTTGGACGCCGAATTGCTTTAAATAACACTGAGTTGATGGAGAAGCCGTGGATTTAATGACGGCAACAGATGAGCCTGTGATATCAAGGTATTTACGAGAAACTTGTAGAGTACTGGCTCCCAAAATGTCTCATCGAAAACAACGTACTCATGGGCTCTCTCTGCCCCACCGTGGGGGCTCGTGACCAGTTTTTGTAATTTCTGGCCCCTCCATCAAGGGATTAGCGCATACCGCGGCGCCTAATCCCAAATGAGTCGGGGCACACACATTCCATTCGAGCCCGAGCCAAGTGCCGCAATACTCGGAAAGCGGTCTTCCGCCAACGGCTGTCATTACCGAGAAAGTAAGAATGCCCAACTTCCTTCCCCTCTCCCCCCATTGTGCAATGACTCTTGAGCCAAAAATGAATGTTAAGCGCACGATATGATTAAAGGCAAGCAACTCTTGGACTGCTCGAAATGGGTGTTCCTAGCTCAAGTACTGCACTAATTGGAGGGTGGTTCCTAGCTCAAGTAAGGCTCGAACTTGATTAACTGCAGTTCATGTACTACTCGAATAGTAAGGCCCCTAGCTCGAGTCTGGCTCGAACCTGATTATCTCCAGTTCAAGTACAGCTTAAACTTGATGGACTCCAGTTACTTTTCGAACTCTAAGGTCTTACCATTATCAGGCAATTCTAAACATTTTAGACAAAGTCATGATGTGCCCAATGCAATGTCTAAACTTCCCAAGACTGGTCTAGCTTGGGCACTTTCACTGTTTCTTCAGTTCCCCCAATTTTTGTGTTTGATTTGTGGTGCCCACCTCTTCGCCTTTTCGGTCGCCTGAATGGTCCATTTTCTCGTCCAGCCGACTCAGTTCCGGCTCGAACTTCCTGGGCAGCGGCGTGGTGGACTGCTGACGCTGCAGCGAGTCCATCGACGAGTGCAGCAACAGCTCGTGGTGCTGCAGAGAGGCCTGCAAATGGAAATTGATCCAATGGGCTTTCTTCCATTTTGGGGTGGTTTTAGCCAAACAAGGATCATTTGAAGAGCCATAACTTGAGAACGGATTCAGCTAGATGAGAGAGCCCAAAAGTGATTTGATAGAGTTCAGGATTGGCTACAAAATGGCCTTCTGGGCTGGGAGTTGATTGATCCAGTTTTGGCCTGGTTTTGGGCCAAAAACGGGAGAAATGCCCGATTTGTGCAAACATTTGGCCATAACTCGGCCAATTGCTGGGCCACCAGGGAGCTGAACAGGCCATTGGAGGGGGCACTCTTTGCGCCCCAAAATGGCATTTGGATTCAATTTTTGGCTTAAATTTCGACTGAGTTATGGCTCCCCAAATCCATCCAAGTTTATGTGTGTGTGGCCTACCGGTCTGGCGCTGGGCCCACTGCCGCCGCCATTTCCGTTCCATTTGCCCATTTTGTCCATTGAGGCGGACGAAGCCCGTCGAAGCTGGGCCGCCGGCCGGGCAGAGCCGGCCCGCTGGAGGGGGCCCGCAAAGTGGCTGGCAGCACCATTGTTGTTGCCGAAATTCCCGGCGCCGCCGCAGCTTTCCAGTGGATTTGCGACCGGAAATTGCAGCTGCTGCTGTTCCTGTTGATGGTGGTGCTGGCCGTGCGCCGGGAAGGAGGGCATCAGCGGAAACGTGGACGGAAAGGCGCCGCCCGGAAACGGGAAGTGCGGCTGCATCAGCGTTGCGAGTGGCGGAAGAGCGGCTGGCAGATGTGGACCGGCTGTCAGAAGCTGGTCCTCTGTCAGTTGTTGATCAGCTGGCAGCAGTGACTGAGCAAGTTCACGAATAGCAACTGTAGTACTGCTAGACGCCGTTGTTGTTGTTGGGCCGGAATGAAATATGGGCGTCAGAGTGCCGTGCGGCAACAACGGAAGAGGTATTGTTGACTCGGGTGCGAGTGGCAGCACTCCGTGGGACGGAATTTGCGACTCTATGGACAAACAAAAAATATATTACTGAGTGTGCACCCAATGGCCGATGCCAAATGGCAACTAAGCCGAACAAATTGTTCTCGGCTCGCACCAAATTGGTCTCGCGCTAGGCAACAGCGCACGAGAAAATGAGCGGTTTGGGCGAACGGAAGAAATGATAGAGCGCGAATGGGACAGAAAATGGGTGAACTAGACGTTGGGGAGAATGCAAAGGGAACCTTCAGGGTCTGACCAGGACATTTTGAAGAGCCATGCCTAAGTCGAGACTGAAGTCAAACATTGAATTCAATTTGCACAAATCGGGCATTTCCCCCGTTTTTGGCCCAAAACCAGGCCAACATTGGAACAATCAACTCCCAACCACAAATGCCATTTTGTAGCGCATCTTGAGCTCTACCAAATCACTTTTGGGCTCTCTATTCTAGCTGAATTTGTTTTCAAGTTATGGCTCTTCAAATGATAGTCGGTCATGTGCCGACCGGAACAAGACCGCAAAAGCGCAAAAGGCAAGCGGAAAATGGTCAATGGCGATTGGGGAAATGACCAATGGGGGCATTGAATGCAAATGGCGATTGTGGATTGTGTGTGACGAAATGTATTGGATTGAACGCGAGTACAGTGGAAAAGGCAAGAAAAGTGAGAACTGAGAAGATTGCGCTCGCTCTCTGAGCTGCTCTCCACCCACACTAATTGACTTTTTTGGGGGGCGCCAGTTGAGCCGTTTTGTGACATTTTGAGTGATGATTGCGGTGATGGGGCGCCGGACGGACAGTCGGCGGCGGCAGCTCTCCGCACTCTCTGTCCTGCTGTTGTTGCTGTCCGTTTTCGCAACGGGCGAAACAGAGGGCAGAGATTAGAGAGAGAGAGAGAGGAGAGAGAGAGAGAGAGCGAAGAGGTAGGGGTCTCTGTGGGGCAGTGGGAAGAGGGCGGATGGCGCTAATTGAATTTTGTTTTGGGGTGCAACAAAAAAGGACACCAGAGCAGTTGATGAATGATGATGGAGCGCCTGTGATGGCCTGATCGCCGAAGACGAAGACAGAAGACGCACATTGGAGAGTAGAGACCTGTGTGGGCGTGTGGAGCTGTGGACCAGAGACGTAGAGATTAGAAAATGGGTACCCCGAGATCGCAATTTCGGTCAAGATCAATACAAAATACATATTTGAGAGTCGGATGGTTCTTTCAAGTTTAAGCCTATCCCTACTTCTAGGCCTTGAGTGTGGTGCCCATCGTTTTTTGTGTGCGCGCGGAAATGACCCATGCCTACATTTGAAATTGGGCCGATCTCGAAGGCGAGATTCGAAATGCAAAATCAAAATTCAAAATACCCGAGGTCTAGGCATTTTTTAGGTCGAAATTCGTAGCATCTCTTCCCGTAAAATTTCGATCTCGAAAACCGAGATTTCAGGCGTGAATGTGGACTCAAAAATGGGTCCGGAAAGGATCAGGTCTCGAGATCTCGAATCTCGCGGTCCCGAAATGTCGAGATCAACTCAATATCTGAATATATGGATCTCGACCGCAATTCGCAATTGGGACGTTGTAGATAGATAGTGGATGGTGGCCGGGACTAAAACAAGTGGACTGAGGCCCACTGAAGGAATGTGAACTGAAATTATTCATCGGCGGAAGCGATGGGAAGGCAAAAACAGTGGTGGACACGCGAGAATGGACGAGGGAAATGGAGGAATGTGAATGTGCGGTGTGCGCTCTCCTCTGCTGCTGCTGCTGTCCTGCCGCTGCCCCCGGTTGGGCGTTTTGGGAAGAATAAGTAGTACATAAATAATCCCAATCTGTGCGACAGAAAACAGAGTGAGTTGTTGCGGCGGTGAACTGGTGAACTGATGGACAGCAGCAGCACGACTCAATCAGTCAGTGAGTGTGCTGCTATTCTGCTGGTGTCTAGTGGATCGAAGATCAACCGGCAGACCGGCACACACAAAAGACAAAATGCCAAAAAGCGCACCAAATTAGATGCCAAATTGGATGTTGCCGTTGGGCATTTGGAAGATGGCACTGCGCACACAAATTGGGCACTGGCATACATACCTATTACCTAGCATTCATTATTGTGTTGGCATTTGCTGCAGCAGCAGCAGCCAATTAGTGTATTAGTGCCCACGTCGAGAATAATCACCACAACTGGTTGTTGTGTGTGTTCTTCCATTCTCGACTCTCGAGAGAATGGTTTTGTGCCGCGTGTCGAGAGTGGGCCGCCGCCGCTTGGAAACCGGGCCAGCGAATGAAACTTTCGCCTCACACAGACCAATGAGAATATGGGTGGTGGGGAGGAGGCAAACGAGAGGGAATTGTGGGAATTGTGGCCGCCGGCCCAGTGGCGGGGGACGCGTGAAACAACGGTGGCGGCGGCACCGCTGGCGAGAGCGGCATTGGGCGTGGAACGGAAGCAGCAGCGGAGAGCAGAGAATGCGACGCGCGGGTGCCGCAATAATTGGCACACACACACGCATGCGTGGGCTGCCGCTGTGCGCTGGCCCGTGGCCGCCCACTGCTGCTGCCAGCCGGTCGCCTCGGCTGTCACCAAAGAAGAAGGAAGCCGAAGCGGAATTGGGGGGAACGGAAATTGCGGGGAAGGGAACGGACGCTGGCGGGCGGGTCCGCTTTGGCAAACTCCATCTCGCCTCAGGCGCAGTGCATACAGCGCCGCTCTCGAGAGTCTCGACTTTCGACCGCTCTCGAAGTGGAAAAAGCGAAGGGAAAAGAACGACGAACTCGGACGCGCGCGCGCGACAGCCATACACATACGTGGGATATTGGTATTGCCTCTGGCGCATTCCATTTCTCAGGCGCGCACACGCATCGCTTCACTCTCGACCATTCGACCTCTGCGTGCATTCCAGCCAGCGTTGCCATCATCGGCCGCCATTGGCGCCTGTGCCGCTCGCATTGGCAGACTCCCGTTGGGGGACATTCTATCCCTCCCAGGCGCACGCACAGCGCTCGCTCTCGACGACCACTCTGGACTCTGGACGTTCGTTCTATCTCAACACCCCGAACAGCCGTCAGCCACAAGCGGGCACACAGTTTTCATCATCGTTTGCCTCTGCTGGGGATGCGTGTGCCCCACACAGGGAGCTAATGTTTTGTGTGTTCTCTTCTGTAGCGGCGGTGGCAAGGGCGCGTGACAACCACGCAATGCGGAAGGCAGCACTTGGGCCCACACCGCTGGCCAGCAGCCACAGGTCCATGGGCCCCTTTAGTGTGGTGTTGTGCGTTTGATGAAGTGGATGATGGAATGGGCATTGCATTGGCCCCCAGGAGTGGGGCCCACAAAACAAAAATATTGGCACAAGGCAAGCAATAAAGTGCTGCGCAAGTTGGCACTTGCTCTCGTCCTCTCGAGGTCTCGACACCTCTTCAGAGCAATTTGGCATGTTTGGCGCGGTCAATTTTTTGGCATTTTTAACCATTTTTTGTGATGACGAGGAAGCCTCGGGCATCCTTTGGTCTTCTCTTTCCATTCTTGTGTTCTCACGAGTTCGGCTCACGGCAATAAAACACCACAACAACCAATGGCACTTTTCCCCTTGGTACTTTGACTGACCGTCATTTTGGTGCCAGCCAGTTTTTAGCATTTTGTGTGATGACCTGATGACCTTATGATGGATTGGCTCTTTGAACAATGCCATTGTTTGCTGCCCAATTTTGGCTCTTTGGCTTAGGCACTGTTATTTTGAAGAACCCATTTTTGTGCCGATCGACTAGACATTTTTGTGTGCGTCATTTTGTACACTTGTTGCCATAAGCCATAACCGTATGAGAAAGGTGAAAACAGAGCAGCCATTGGATATTGGAGTGTGAGACGGACGGTTCAATGTGTGCGAATTTTGAGCGCCCATTGGTGAGAAGCACATTGAGCATTCCGGTGGGGGCGAGGGAACGAACGAACGGACCTTGTTTGGGGCTTCTCGGCTGTCACCATTTTTGGTCTCTCACGCGCATTTGTGTCCGCGGTTAATTACACACCGTTCACTCATCAGTCGCCTCTCTGTCTTGCCTTCGCGCGATGGCACATGTTTGCGCGAGATGTGCGGGGATTAGTAGACACATTCTGTGTGTGGAAGGAAGGCACACATTTGACGGAATGCAATGTTAATATGAAGCAGCTGACGCGATATGTGGGGGTACCAGTGCCAAGTTTTGCCTTGTGCTCAAACTCGAGAAAACTCGAGTTCATCAAGTTGGGGTAGCACAATAATTGAACGGAACGCTTTTATTGAATGAACGCCTTGAAATATAGGCTGGCGCCCATCGGGTTCAAGCAGTACATGAGGGGATGTTTTGGCCAGAAATGGATTCATTTTAAATTCAAAACAACGCCACGAATGGCATTTGAAAGCTGCTGATTGATTGCGCATCTGGACTGCAACAGAGCGTCCAGAGTTCAGGTTGGGCAGAATCGAGAGCCATAACTTGACAATGGGTTCAGCTAGAAGAGAGAGCACAAAAGTGATTTGGTAGAGCCATGGATGCTCTACAAAAAGGCCATTTGGACTGGGAATGGATCGGTCCAGTTTTGGCCTGGTTTTGGGCCCAAAACGGGGGAAATGCCCTATTTGTGCAAACATTTGGCCATAACTCGGCCAATTGCTGGGCCACCAGGCAGCTGAACAGGCCATTGGAGGGGGCACTCTTTTTTTAGGCTTGGCATTCGGATTCAAGATCAGATTTTCGGCTTGAGAGAGATGTACGTGTCTGAATATGGCGAAGGGGAGGGATTTGATGGCGCTGATGTCGCGAGATTTTAACGTTTAATCCGCGCACTCGGTGTTCAGACGCGCGTTGCGGGTTTGGCTCTCGCAGTCTTCGCCACCAGATTGGCGCCAGCCGAACGGCAAGGGACCAACGCAATTCCGCTCTTTCGCCGCTTTTTTCTGCCTCCGCTTTGTTGGCCAGCAGCTGCTCTCGCCTTTCTCGCATTTCGCCGCTTTTTCTGTTTTCTGTTCTCCGCGTCCATTTCCCCTCCCTTTGGCGGATGCCACAGGCCAACCCCGCGACGTCATTGGCGTCTTCCTTCCTTCCCCTTTGGACAATGTGCGATGGCCCTACGGGAAATTGCGAAAAGAAAGAACTGAACAACAGCTAGTGAATGAATGCTTTGCCCTAAAGTGCAGGAGTCGCGAAAGGGACGAAGAAAAATGCGAAAAAAACACACTAAATTAAACTATAAAATTGATCATTAAAGAGTATAGGCATGGAATTATAGAATTTTGGTCATCATTTTGTTGGAAACATTTGCCCTCTTCACTCTCAGGTTTCGACATTTTTTCATTTTTTTGATCATTCAAATCAATGAGTTGGTCAGCCATTTGTGGAAGACTTTGAAATGATCAAAAATTAGGCATTTCAGGTTTCGCCCCCTCGTTTTGGCGGTTTTGTTCTTTTGGCATGAGCCGACTGATTCTTCTCACGAGACATGAAGAGTCAATCGCTGCAATTCATTTTTGGCAAAATTCGAAAAATGCGACATTTCAAGTTGCACAGCGGCGCCCCCAAAAAGTCAGTCAGCAGTCGTCTCTCTCTTGTTTCCGTCCAATTTTTTGATTGGCGCCCAAAATTAGGAATACACGGGAAACATTCACTCTCTTTCACACACACAGAACATAGCCAACAAGGCAAGTCTCCAAGGCCCACTTGGGATGTTGAGGGAAATGGGAACAGCCCACAGGCCAGTACAGAAAGAATGTGGGAACCAAACAGCACATTCTCGTTTCTCGTGGGAAACTGGGAAAGAATTCTCGGCCGGGAACCGCCGAAAGAGCGTAATGTTGAGCGAGCGCAAAGATTAGAAAGTGCCAAAGATTGGCGCCAAAAAAGGAGACGCGACTCGAGACAGCCTATCTCTGGCGGCCAACCGAAGTGCCCATTTGGCCGATTGAAGTGCGCTGGAAATGGAAATGGAGGAGAACGGCGACGCAGGAGGGCAAGGGCACATGTTTTGGAGTCATAACTTAAAAACAAATTCAGCTAAAAGAGAGAGCCCAAAAGTGATTTGATAGAGCACTGATTGGGCTACAAAATGGCCTTTTTGGCTGGGAATCGATTGGTCCAGTTTTTTAGTGGTTTTGGGCCAAAAACGGGGGAAATGCCCGATTTGTGCAAACATTTGGCCATAACTCGGCCAATTGCTGGGCCACCGGGAGCTGAACAGGCCATTGGAGTGGGCACTCTTTTTGAGCACTTTTCAAATGGCATTTGAATTCAATGTTTGACTTCATGCCGATCTGCTTTTCCCTAGCCAATTAGTTCTGGGTTCTGGTGTAATTTAAGCGCGCGCGTCCAAACTTCCCGATTTAAAGCACTGCCTCCCGGGTCGTCATGTGTGGGGGCGTCGCGAGCATTTTTTGTAGAGAACGGACGGACGGGAATGTGCAGCATAATAATTTTGATAATGAATTCGCTCTCGACACTGCCTTTTTCGGCGCCCAATTAACGACTGATGACGCATCGACTCGAATTGTGGGAATTGAGTTGGGCCGAGAAGGTTCGCGCGAAATGACGACCAAATGGGGGGATGCGGGGTGACGAAAAATGAAAAAAATGGGCAATTCCGCGAAAAGCGTGTTCTTGGGGTCCATTTGGGATTTGGGATTTGGGATTTGGGGACTCGGGAACGCCAGCACCGCCGCCCCAAAAAGTGACCGCTAATCTGCTGGTGCTGCTCTTCCCATTTTGCCTCCTCCCCATTCACCTCAATCTTTCTCTCACTCGCTCTCGCTCGCATTTTTGCGCGCGATTCGTGACGTCCTCCGCAGGTCGGAGGGAGGGAAGAAGCGCAATAGGGAAGAGCGCTGAACAGCGGGGGAAACGATGCGGAGACCCGTCCATTGGGCGTGTGTTGCGCCTCTCGCTTTTGCGCGCAAACAAAATCGGCCGAGCGGGGATGGGTCAGTCCAACGTTGGGGGAACGCGAAGATTGCGGGAAAAGGAAGCGAGCGAATGGGGCCAAACGCAAGTCCATTTTTGGCGGCATGTCGTTTGGGCGATGAGGGCCTTTGATAAACTATAACTTGGTAATGTATAGAGCTAGAAAAGTGATCCCAAAAGTGATTTGATAGAGCACTAAATGGGCTATAAAATGGCATTTGGAAGGGAATTGATTGGATCGGGCCGGGCTGAGTTATGGCCAAAAAACTGTGTATGGCTGATTTGGTTTGAATCAATTGATGTGCAGACAGAGATTGTTGATTTTTGATCTTCTCTGAATTCAATTGATCACCAGACCTCTATAAAATTGATTATTGCCTGATATGGTCCAAGAAAACCCTAATCAGTTGAATCAGTTTTATCAAGAAAGATTTTTTGACCGATCCAATTCAATACTTAGGTTCTGGTCAGAATCAGCCTTAGCATAATTTGACTGATCTGTGGTTGGTTCAAATTTTCCCAATTGGATTGGTCTCTATGTAGCTCTAGTTTTGAGGGGTCCACAAATTTCAATCCACCAGAATGGGGGCTTTTCCTCGTGACCGACCGAACAATCTGCCTGACGTCAGTCATTCGGCCAGTCAGTCATTCAGAAGTTCTGAACTTCTCAGAGGTCGGCCACAGTCCATTCGCCGCCATTCGGCGTGCCTTTGCTTCCGTTGCGTCCCCAGTGTGTGTGTTTGTTGTTTGTCTTTTGGCTGGCGCTGGGCTCGCCTTTCGCGTCGGGGCGGAAAATGCGCTCATCACAGGGGGCAGTGGAGGAAGGAACGAGCGGGAATTGAGGGGAATGGAGAGAGGGAAGAGGGCGGAAGGATGTTGTGGTCTCTGGTCGCGGCGGCGGGACATTTTGTGCTCTGGTGTAATTGACGAAAAATTGAGCTGACACTCTTTTGGGCTGTGGGAACGGGACGGCCAAGACAGGTGGAGGAGCCAAACGGAATTGGGGAACGAGAGCGAAGAATTGATTCGATCAATTAAACTTCGGAATCGGAATCAACGAATCAATTGCGCCCATATTTCTTCTTTGTCAGTGAATGGCAATGATTCAGTGAAATTCAAAAACTTGAGTGCCTTGTGACATCCCCCAACGGTGAACACGACCGACCAGATCCAGGACATTTTGAAGAGCCATAACCAAGTCGAGACTCAAAGCCAAGAATTTGAATTTGGTGCCATTCGGGAACCCAAAAAGAGTGCCCCCTGCAATGGCCTGTTCAGCTGCCTGGTGGCCCAGCAATTGGCCGAGTTATGGCCAAATGTTTGCACAAATCGGGCATTTCCCCCGTTTTTGGCCCAAAACCAGGCCAACACTGGACCAATCAATTCCCAGCACAAATGGCCATTTTGTAGCCCATCCATGGCTCTATCAAATCACTTTTGAGACCTCTCTTCTAGCTGAATCCGTTTTTAAGTTATGTCTCGCCAAATGGTCCCTGGTCTCTCTGTCTGCTGGGTTTGGGGTCCATTTGTTCTCGTTCCCCTCCATTCTGGTTGTGCTCTGGTGGAAATGTCACCTGGATTTTGTGTTGCGTTTTGAATTTTTGATCCCTTTTTGGAATGCGCAGCATATGGAGCCAACTTTGTGGCATTGCGTGTGCCCACCGAACAGAATAGTGGGGGTGGTGGCACCAATTGGGGGTCGGGGACCATATGTGTTGGGTTCGAGCAGAATTCATTCCCATTTTTCACCTGTCTCACGCAGACAGCACCACAGACAGGTGCATTATGAGGGCGGCTGTCGCGCTCCCAAGAAATGTGTCGGGACTGGCCGGGAGTGGCGGCGGGATATGCTCGCAATTCTCTAGCAATGGGAACGCTTAGAGAGACTGATGCTGAAGGCCCCTGAACTCTGAATAATGTGCACAAGGCGACTGTGTGCCCGTTCGCGATTCGCGTTAAGTGGAAATGGGGGAAATCACCAGAGTTCATTATCTTCATTCATCACATTGCTGTGAGGGTGACTGGAAATAGAGCAGCCATGTTTTAGCCATCCGGCCAGCGGTCGATCTGTCGGTCACAGTCGGGACAACGGATAAGGGACAAGGGACTCTTTTAAGGCCACCATTTCCCCATTTCTCTCACTGTTCTCTTTGCCCACTCTGTTTACTTGTTTACGCGGAACACACTCATTAGTCAGTCATTCAGTCAGTCCCTTCCTTGTCTGGGCTTTCCATTTCACAACCATTTCCTGCCCTTGTTTTTGTTGGAGGAGCATGTTTGCAAAAAAACGAGAAACGTGTATCCCGGGATTCGGAAATGGACGACCAAAAACATTTTTTGGAACAAGATTCGACATTCAGATTTGTGCGCAAGAATACTGGTTACGCCCAAACAATTGTTCGACGCGTTCAAGGCGTTCAAGCTCCGCGCATTTTGGAGCAGAAAATGTACGAATTTGGAAGCGTAAAAGGTGAAATTTGTATAATTTTGAACGCGTCATAAGATCATACTTATTTATAACTGGTCCAGATTTGGAGCACTATTGGCTTCAAATAATGGGAATATTTGGAAGAGAATGTTTTTTAGCAGATGCTGTGCCGAATGCAAATATTAATACTTATTTCTGTTTTATTTTGCGCCGCGCATTTTGTGTCCTCTTCCCTTTGGGGGTAAAGGCCATTTTTTGCCTCGCCAAAGGCGCAATCACCACTACTGATTATGCCCCTCTCTTGTGCCTTTGCGGCAACGCCCGCGGGCCCAGCGCAGAGCCAAATGTGCCTCACGGAAAAAACAGCGGCGGCGCCATTTTGGCTGTCAAATGGCGGGCAAAATGCGCTGCAGAGGGGTCGCGCCAAATTGGGGGAAATTTGCCCCCAGTGGCCTGTGCCCGAACAGTATATTCTTGCCTTTGCGATAAGCCCAATTGCCGCCCATTTGGAGGGGAAGAAAGGCCCTCAACTGCTGGACGAGACAAAATAACGTGGGTCCAGGCCCAGGGGCCGGCGGCAAAAAAGGTCGTACGTTATTTGGACAACAAGGACATTTTTGGGAGTCATAACTTGACAATGGATTCAGCTAAAAGAGAGGTCCCAAAAGTGATTTGGTAGAGCTCAAGATGCGCTACAAAATGGCCTTTTTGGTCGGGAATTGATTGGTCCGTTTTGGCCTGGTTTTGGGCCAAAAACGGGGGAAATGCCCGATTAAACATTTGGCCATAAATCGGCCAATTGCTGGGCCACCAGGGAGCTGAACAGGCCTTTGGAGGGGGCACTCTTTTGGCACTTTCAAATGGCATTTGATTCAAATTTTTTGCTTAAATCCTGTTGGAGTTATGTCTCGTCAAAAATCAATTTGATATGGGGCTCATCAAAATGTCCTTCTCATCCAAATGATTTGCTTCTCCGCGAATGCAAAACACAGCATATTGGAATGAATTTTTGTTGTTGTGCATTTTTGTTCGCTCGTGACCAGCAGCAAAATGGGAAAAGCGGAAACGGCAAGTGAGAAGTGGGGCAAAGGAAACTGTGGCGACCGGCCGGAGGACGCAGCACGGGATGAAGGGAACTGGGAATGGGGTTTTTGGGAAACGATTTCGGTGCAAAAACGCAAAAGGAGGGAGTGGTGGTGGCCCCCGCTATCAGCACTGCTGAACGGGGCAACAAGTGGGCGCTCAAACATGGCGATTAAAACGGTGGAATCAACGAATCAAGAGGCGAAGCGAAATGTGGCAAAAGGAAATGAGAATGGTTAGGAACACACTCGTCGGGAATAATAAGTGTAGTGAGTGGAGGGGTTGGAACATTGGAAAGGGTGGAATTTGACTGTGAGAAGAAGTGAAAATGATTCCTAAAACTGGATTGACTCAAAGTGTGGACTACTGGTTTGAACGCTTCATAATTTGGTCCAGTCTTGTCACACAATTCCTATTTGTAAGGTGTTCGAACAGTACACGAATTGAAGATTTTTAATTGTAATGGGAATTTGGAAGCGAATGCTTTATTTTGTTGAATGGTGAACATTATTGAAGGGGAGCAAAGTATAAGACACTTGCATACGCATACTCCGTGAGATCCAGATTTGTCACACAAGTCTTTTTGGCATTGTTGAACTCAGCACAAAAATCGAAATCGATTTGCGCACGTGTTTTGATTGGCTGAACGCCTTGAACTCGAGGCCAAAGAGTTCAAGTGGTACAAGAGTTGAAGAGTTGATGGTTGTCCTTTGTGAATTATGAGCTTACATGGGCATTGAGGGGAAAAGTAAGGCACTTTCATATTTGGAGGGAATGACAGAAAAGAATTGGGGTAAAACAAGATGCCAATAGAGATTTAGAGATGCTGTGCCGATGCAAATATCCATTCCTATTTTAATATTTATTTTATTGTAAATCTGTCTTGGGTCTTGGGGCTAGTTGGTCGAACACAAAAGTGTGTGGAGTTGTTAAAGGCCAAATAACAGTGTGGAATTTGCAAATCATGGACATGAAGAAAGGACCGATGAAGTGATTATGGGAGGAGGAAGAATGCAAGATGCATGGACGCATTGTGAATGTTGTGTGTTGTAAAATTGAACACAAGGACATGAAGGCCGACGAGATGCGTTATTGGTGTGTTTAGCGAACTCGTCGAGAGCAGTTAGAAGGCAGCCGCCTTTCCCCCTTTGGCCGATTGGATTAAGCCCCAACCGCAGAGCACAGAGGCCGAAGATCGCAAACGGGGACAGACAGAACATATGTGATATTGAAGTTGTTCCATTTCAGTGCTGCGCACGCAACCAAAATGAGATTGAGCCGAGAATAGCGCGCGCGAAAGGACGCAATTTTGCAGACAACCCAATTTAGAAGGCAATATCCCCCAAATGAAATGCTGGAACTCGAAATTGAAGTTTACTGTCCAAATCTGGCCCAATGCGGCGGTCTATTTGGTGGGCATTAAAAATGGAAATAATCCCACTAATAGGTTCTGATCAGCAATCGAAAACCAAGTGATTGATCTTTGAAGTCACCTTTTGCATTGCTAGAGATGCGCAGTTAAAGGACAAGTGATCAAATTCTGTGTGCTTTAGAGGTCGACATTTTGTGATCATTTTCGAACCAAACGATTGGTTTGATCGCCAGCCACTGATCAGTGCCTTTGGTCCGCCAAATTTGGTTGTGCGCACAAGTTAAGCGGCGCCAGTGTGCCCCGAAAGTGAAGGAGTGACTGTTGTGTGTTCCAGTGTCCAGTGTCCACTCTCAAAGTGGGCGCCTTCACCACCAAGTTGGGTGGGGGGATGTGAGGGAGAAGAGGGGAGAAGAATGGATGGGAGGGAATGGGGAGGACCTCCCATCTCCCAACTGCCGTGCCGGGGTCCATCCCCCTGCCCACAACAACATCCCCTTCCTGCCCACTGCCCATTTCCCTTTTCCAGCTTCCCGCTGGCGGCGGCGCATCCTGCTGAACGGAAAAAGTGAATTAAGCGCAAAGGCAGCAGCGGAGGAGGAGCCGGCTGGCGGGAAGAGGATGCGCCCCCCTCCTCTTCGGCTGCCCCATCCCTCGGCTGGCAGCAGGCGCTGCGCCCATTCATTATGCGCCTGCACGCCCTGGCTTCCTCGGGGGCTTCTTCCCTCCCCTTTCTTCCTTCCTTCCTTTTCCTGCAGTCGCGCCAGCCGGATCGCCCCGTCCACTTTCAGTGGCGGCTGGCTGGTGTCCACTCACTCTCCTCCCAGTGCCTTCTTCGCCTTTCCCTTGCGCCTGCCTCGCGCGCTTTCATTTCACGTTTTTGCGGCAGCGCCAAAGAAAGCGAGTGGACCGGTGGAGGAGGGGCTGTCTAATTGCTCCCCCTCGCCGCCCGGAGGAGCGCAATTTCCCGTCGCCGCCGCGCACTTTTTCCGCACTGCCCATTCGCCCATTTGAGAGTGAGTGAGAGAGGGGCGCGCCGCAGAAAACGCGTTCCATCTCCAGCCGCCGCATTTTCTGCTGCTCAGGGGCAAACGAAGATGGACCCCCGGCTGGACGAAGGAGGAAATGCGAGGCAATAGTGAGAGGCAGGCGCGGACACTCGGAATCTGGGGAAGAATGACCGGTCAGTCCGTCAGTCAGTCGCGTGTCCTGTTCCTGTGCTCCATGAGCTCCTCCCGACCCTTTGGCTATAAGCGGATCAGAGACCCAGGTCAGAGACTGATCAGTGATCAGTGCGGCCAGATCTATATCAGATCGGAACATTACAACAGTCAGACGGATCAAAGTAAGTACAATATTAGATTAGGGAGAGCACATTACTCATTTGGCGTTTCGCGCCTCTGCAGATCATGCAGAAAAGCAAAACGAACATGGTGTACAGGCCGATTGGGCAGATCAGTCAAATCGGAATAGTCAAAGATCTGGGCAGACCATATGAAACCGATCTGAAGCCGCCAGAGACAGATCTAATCGGAATCGAATAAATCTGGCCGATCGCAACGTCGTCAGATCAAGCTGAACAGAGAGATCAGGGATTAGGGGCTGATCAAACATACAAATTATTATGTATAACGACTGATCTTCGACAGTAGGCGCATTTTGGGGACAAAATGGGGGCGAATATGTGATGGACATTTGGAGGGTAATGAGCCTTCGAAGGATGGGAAGAAGGCTCCTCGTGGAGTAAACAAAGCGGCGGCGGCAATGGGAGAATTGGGGGAACAGAACGGACGGAAGAAGATCCGCCTTTCGCGCCTCCTCTCCGCCAAGGGCAAAATCCTCCGCAGCACCACAATTCGGCGGCGGAATGGGGGAAATGTGGGCGCGCAGCAGAAGAGGGAAAAATAACAAACGTGACGGGGGAGGGAAGGAAGGGAAAGGGAAAGAGAGAAAGGCCTCCGAGCAGTGAACAAATCTCTCCCGATGTATTTCAACTTGGGGGCAAATCGGAAGCGCGAACAAAAAATGAACCTCGAAGGATTGGCTAGATGGGCGGGCAAAAGTTGGCAAAAAATGGACATCAAAAAAATTGGGCTTTAGCTTAGAAATTTAAAAATTCAAAAATTTGCTTTAAAAAAATTGTTAAAGAACAATCCAGGTCGCGACAAATGATCATCACATGGGCTCATTGGATAGCCCCAAATGGCGGCTATTTGACCAAAAAAGGGTCCATTCAAATTGGCTGATCAATCCTTGAGTTGTGATTTTTTGAGTGAACTCAGCCCAAATGTGACTGGTTTGACCAGTTTTTGGGCCCTAACTTTGGATTGTTTATTTGGCCAAACGAGTCCAACTCTTTCATTGGCCCAGATAGAGTCCCTGGTTATTGGCTATCCAATGATTCAAAATGTTCACGCGGAGGAATTGGTCCATCTCGATTTTTACGAATTATAAGCTTATAAGGTTATAACATCAAAGAATGGGGAAAGCCAAATGGCAAATGGGGAAATTGGAAAATTTGGAAATTTGGTGGGGGAGGACAAAGGGAAAATTACGGCAGAAAATTTGGCGCGCGCTGGATCTGCTGTTGGGGCGTGTGGGAGTGAGGGCTCTTCCAATGGCAAAAGGGGAATAACAATGCCCCCCGCTTGTTGGCTTTTGGCGCGTCTTCCCGAATTGATTTTGGGCGCAGAATATTCATTGTAAATTGGTGGCCTCTTCTTCGCTCGCGCGCGCTCGAAGAATTTCATGTGTTTTGCGCGCATTGTGTTTAGGAAGATTGAACTGCTGGAATGCCATTACTATTTTATTTGTATTTTACTGCAGAAAATGACACAAAAATGTGTGAGAGCAACTCAACGCAGTCAATGCGCGAGACTTGTGGGGACTGATTTTGGCGCAAAAACTCGTTGCCCTCTGCCAATTGCCCGGTGGGCAGGACTTTGATAACTCTGATCGGAGGCTGCTGCTGATCATCAACGCATGCGATCTGGGAGCTGATAGTCATGTTGTCAATTTTTCCACAAAAGTGATCAAAATCCGATTAAGACTTTCGCATTTTGATCACTTTTTTGAGCAAAACTCTTCACTTTTGATTGTGTAATTGTTCATTGCGCTCAATCGGCATTAGGCAGAGAGATCTATCCTGCACAGCGTGGACAGACCGCTGTTCTGGAGGTTTTTGTAAAAACCATGGCAGTGATCAAATTGCCAGATCAGCGTTGATCTGGACTAACAAATTGGTTAGAACTCCTCATTTGGGTCACTTTTGGGACAAAATGGCCACATATCAGATAGTCAACGATCAATGATCAGCGCTAATTATAGCAATTGGTTGACTGATCACACGCAATAAAACCGGATTTCTCGCATCAGAAATTCCTGAAAACACCCATTTTTGATGGCTTTAGTTCACCAATTTGGCGCTAGATCGGTTCAAATAGGAATTTTGGGGTTGCAAGGAAAAAGTGTGAAAGAAAGGGCTGTTGAAATGAATGCGACTGGTTGGGCCAGATCCGCGTTTTTTAAAAGTCAAATTTGCGGATTTGGGCCGAACAGAGACTTTTGGGGGCAGACCTGCTCTGTGCAAATTGGACAAACAAACAAAATGAGGCCCTCGTCGTTTGTGTGGTTTGCACTCTGCAGACCAGCAGCGGACCGGGCCGGGCCAACAGGGCCCCAGACAAGGCAGGTGGGAAAATGATCCGCATTTTGTTGATTTGGGGAATTGAACAGCGGCGCAAAGTTGACAAATTTTGAAAAGCGGCGCTGAAAAGTGCAAAATTGGGCAAAATGTGCGCCAGCCGGCTGCCAGCAAAATCCGAACCAGCCGCTTCCAGTTTCCAGCCGCCATGCGACAATTAGCCAGTTCAGCTTTCGCATGCACACCTCATTTGGAGCGGCCGCAAGCGCAAAAACGGTTCACTGCGATTCTGGGTGCGACACTTGCGTTTCGTCCCATTCGATAACAGCGACGGAAGCGACAGCCAGGTCAGAGGGAGGCTGTTTGTGGCCTGGGCGAGGAAGGGGAAACGCAAAGGGAGCTGCTGGGGGAAAGCGAAAGGAACTTGGCCCGTCCGCAGCGCCGCTTCTAAGGAGCGCCCACAGGAGAGAAAGAGACAGGAGCTGCTGGCTGCTGATGACTAGCGGCTGCTGGCTGGCTCACGTTTTGCGGCAGCCGCCAGCGCGGATAAACAAAAAGTGGCGCTGGCAGCTGGCAGCAAGGAGGAGCTAGGTATAGGAGTGAGGAAAGTGAAGGAAGAGCAAAGAGCGGTGAGAGAGACGGGAGGGAGGAAACAGAGGGGACAAGACACTTCGCCAAAGAGAGAGAACTCTTTCCTGGGAGCTGGGAGCACAGAGAGACAGACCTCTGCTGAAGGGAGGCACACAAGGAACAGAGACTCACTCAGAGGCTCAGAGGCCAATGGGCGGCCATCGAAGCCTTCGGCCAAGGTGATGTGATGGGCTGTGAACCGCTCCGTTGAACTGCTGAACAGGCTGTGCAGACATTGGCGCGCAATGCGCTCTGTGTGCGGGGGTTTCGCGTGACAGACGGACAGACAAGAACACCCAGACAGACTGACAGGCAGACAGAGACAGATAATGAATGAATGGACGGACGGGGGAGGAAGAGGAAGAAGAATAATTCCCGTTCCCCCATTTCCCGCGTGGGCCGAAGAGCGTCCGGGAATGGAAGGAGGCAGGGCCAATACGTGAGTGGGAAACTTGCCACGCTTTTGTGTCGTTAAAACTCTCAAAAGTGCAATTTTTTGTTTGCAACTGCTCTACTTTCTGCTAAATGGCTAAAACCCGAAAGTGCAACCTCACCTTAAGCCGGAAACAACACCTGCTGCTGGTGTCAGAACGCTTCATGGGGTGGATTTTGAGGAGCCATAACTTGCCAAGAGTTCACTTAGAGGAAAGAGCCCAAAAGTGATTACCTAGAGATCAAGATGGGCTACAAAATGGCCTTCTGGGCTGGGACGGATTGGTCCAGTTTTGGCCTGGTTTTGGGCCCAAAACGGGGGAAATGCCCGATTTGTGCAAACATTTGGCCATAACTCGGCCAATTGCTGGGCCACCGGGAGCCCGGGAGCTGAACAGGCCATTGGAGTGGGCACTCTTTTGAGCTCCAAAATGACACCAAATTCACATTTTTGGCTTTAATCTCGACTAGTTATGGCCCCAAATGAGATGCTCCAACCTGGGCGTTTATTAGCTATTTTTTACTAATTCCTGCTTTGGGCTGATTGGTTTCAAAAATGCGCGTAAAATGAACGGGAAGGAAGGACGGATGGGTGGAGTCGTGGAGAGTGGCTGCGAGCGTCATTAGCATTCTACGAGAGAGAGAGAGAGTCATTCCAGATTCCAGAGCCATTCCTTCCTTTTTACGGGCTCCTCATGGGCTTCATTGTTCTGCTGCTGCCGCTTCCCTAAACGCGTTCCCGCCTTCTTCTTCTTCTCTTTCCATTCTCGTTCTGATCAATCGATTCACTCGCTGCTCGATTAATCGAATACACTCTCTCGCCATCGGCCGCTCGCCTGTCTCCTCTGTCTCCTCTGTCTCGATCTCTCGCTCTCGCCCGAGAGTTCGAGAAACAGAGGCAGTGCCACGACACCAATTGGCGCCACTCAGTCGCACTCGCGACGACTCGCTAATGTTCGATTGGGAATTGTCAATTGGCCCAGGAGGCCGAAGCGGTGAAGCGGTGAAGTGGGAAGGCGGATGGGGAGAAGAGAGTGCGCTTATGGTTGTTGTGGCTGACGGGGATGGATGGCTGTGAATCAGTCAGTCCATTGGGGGCGGAAGCGATGAAACACTCGCTTGCGGCTGTTGCGGCGCCCGATCTCCAAATATTGATCGCTTTGCTCCGGCGGTTTTGGGGTTTGCGCTCAAGTTGTCTTGGTTGCGCTTTTACACAAGGTGTGTGGGGGCAGTGGGCGGAGGTAGAAGCGGCTGCCCCTTTCGCGTTAATTGAATTGCAAAAGTGCGGCGTGCCCAGTTTAGGAGGGCAGTTTACGCGGCGGCGGCGGCGGCGGAAGCCACCAGAGCGCGGCTGAAACGTTCGCCGAATCAGTTTTGGGCGAGCGGCTGGCAGCAGCGGGGGATCGACCGTTTGATTGACTACTGATCGACTGACTTGCTGGCTGCTGTTGATGACTGTGTGCACTGATTGGCGAGGAAAGGACAGCGCCATTGGTGGGTGACGGCTGCGGATGTGGAGGGAAAGGCAGGTAAAAGGGGGAAAAGGGAATGGGCGCCGGAAGGCGGCCCCAGCGGTGATAAGGAGCTGCAGCAGCCACCAACAGGGCAGAGGGGCACACATTGGCGCAATGGCGGAAATGATCGATTGGCGCAGGCGAGAAAAAGGGGCAGAGCTCTGGGCTGGGGCTGGGGGCGGCGGACGCGTTGGGAGGGGCTCCGCCAGAACCCAATCATTGGCTGATTTGGGCACCACGCATTGTGGGGTTGTTTGGCGGCGCCCGGCTGTCAATTCGGTGAAGGGTAAAACGACACAGGACTTGGGTATTGTATAGGAGGAACTAACTGGTAGTTTTGTATTATGTACATACGTCACAATTGCAATCGAGAGCGATTTCATCAAACATGGTTTAAAACGAAATTGTATACTGGTTTTACCGGTGACAGATGACGCGACATGACAGATGAAAGATGACATTCAAAATCAAAGACCAGAGGTGCATATGGGTGCATTTTTTGCCCGAAAAGGATGTGAGTCAGCGGAAGAAGAAAATGGTCGAGATTGAGCAAATTTCAAATTTGATTGTGAGGCATTGATTGCGAGTTCCGCGCTTTGCACTGCTAGAACTCGGTGCTCATCAAGTTCGAAGGGTTCAATCCAAACTCCAAACCACTGGACCGAATAGCAAAGCTAATGCACAAAGAATCAAAGCCAAAGCACACAAATTGTCCGACCTTTTTTGGCTTTGTACTCTCCAATTGGATGTGCCTTGAGCTCAAGTCTATCGAGTTGGAGCAGTACAAAGTGGAATGCCGAAAACTATGAGGATTGGTGGATTTTTGGGTGCCCAAAGTTAATGCCTCACATCTAACAGTTGTTTGGTGACGCGTTTCAAATTCGCGCATCGGGGCGCAAAGGTCCCATGACCGGTGAAGGAATGGACGCCAATCGGCAACCACAGAGGAGTGTTTTATGTCTCGCCCAATTTGTGCTCTTGACCCGAGGGAATTGGGCCGTCAGGGGAATGTGCTCAATGCCATTTTGCGTCGTTTGATCGCTTGAACAGAGTTGGGGATCGGTTGACATTACCGATTTTTTTTGGATTTTATTGCTCCCGCGAATCCGCTCTCGTCGCGGCGCAATGCATTTTTTGCGTTCGAGGGCGAACTTTTTCCACCGGTGCCGCTCCCTTTTTTTAGGCGTGCGCAGCGGGGGAATTAAGTTAAAAGTTTATGGGCACCCGGGGACCGCCGGGCGAATGCGCGGCGCTCTGCCGCTGAGCGACGGCGGTTTGCGCCTTTCCCTCGCCCGCACATTCACAATTCGATTCACCGCCGCCGCCAAATCGACCTTCTCCCCCGTCCGCCCGCCGCCGCCGCATTCGCGTCACACAAAATTGGGAGGCAGCGATTGAAGGACGCGTTTAAAGGGGCAGCGCCAAAAAGACTCCTCCTCCCATTTTCGACTGTCCCTTCCTCTGAAACAGCAGAACACAGCACCTTCTTCCCCTGTGGCGGATGGGGGCCATTTAGGGGCCATAACTTGATTATGGGTTTAGCTAGAAAAGAGATCCAAAAAGGGATTGGATAGAGCTCAAGATGCGCTACAAAATTGCCTTTTGGACTGGGAATTGATTGGTGCAGTTTTGGCCTGGTTTTGGGCCAAAAACGGGGGAAATGCCCGATTTGTGCAAACATTTGGCCATAACTCGGCCAATTGCTGGGCCACCGGGAGTTGAACAGGCCATTGGAGGGGGCACTCTTTGGGCACTTTCGCTTTGGATTCAAGTTTTCAGCTTAAACTCAGACAGAGACATGGCTTGTTCAGAACCTGGCAGAGACTTAGCACACCTCTAGGCAAAACTGGACAGAGGACAGGACACCGACGGCGGCCCACATCATATCCCAAAATGTCCACAGATCTCATAGATCTGCTTCGCCATCTTCCCTCAAGGCCCCTTCTCTCTCCCTATTGCGCCTCATCTTCTTGTCTTCTTCTTCCCCCATTCGCATTTCGCATTGCACCCCTTCTCCTGCTGTTGTGTCCTCTCCGTTTCCGCGCCAAGCCCCGATTTGCGCGCGTTTGTGTGGCGCGATTGGAAGAAAACGGAGGAAGAAGAGGCGAATATGTGGGAGCCCTAGAAGGCGAAGGTTGTGTGTCAATTTGGGGAGAATTGGGCAGCAGATCCGCCGCCTGGTGAAGGACAAAAAGGGACAACGGGCAAACGGAGGAAACGGGGCGCGCATTTGAAAAGTGTTTGCTGTTTGGGCTACAGTACGGCGCCCGAGTGGAATTAATATTATTTGGGGGAACAGCAGCAAGGGACGCCAAAAGCGGCGGTACATGTCGTTTGGGCGACGGAGAACTTGGACAAGCCATAGGTAACTTAAGGAATATAGAGAGCTTATCCAAGGAAAGAACCCCAAAAGTGATTGGATACATCCAATGATCCAAAGGTGGCTCTCCAAAATGGCACTTGTTATGAACCGTCGGAAGCAAAACAGACATTTTCTGTACGGCCAAATCCATGGCAAATAGTCCGTCAATTTTATGGGGATTTTGCCAAATGAGGCGTCTTTGGACAAAATTCACAGTTTTTCACATTTTAGAGTGTTTGGGTGTATTCTTTGATGCTGAAATGTGTTTCTAAAAAATGTGTTTGGAAAGACCTAAGCTTAAAGCAAATTCACCCAAATATGGGAATGGACAGCAAAAATTCAAAAAATGAATTTGAATTCCACAAATCATTTGGGATGAGGTAAAGTTGTTGTTTTTCATTGGACGCGCACATTCGCCTCTCTGCCCAAGGAAATATAATGTATGGGGAGGACAAAACATTGTCTGTCCAAAAGGGGGATTTGGAGGCACAGATTTGCATACGGGAATGAATCAAGGCCACGACCTTTTGGGCCTGGCTTGCGGTAAATATCCCGGGCACACAAAGGGGAGGGGATAATCCGCGCATGGAAGGCGCCCAAAGGGGACAGACAACCATGTTGTGTACAGTATCCCATCCAGCTGGAGAGGAGAATGGCACAAATCGCGCCAAATGGCACTCTGGCCAAGGAGGACCTTGGCGCAGTATCCAGTCCCCAAAATGGCACTTTTGGGCGGAATTGATTGATGCCGAGTTTTGGGCCAAACTCTCCAAAAATCCATGATTTTTAAACACAAGGCCACAACTTATGGCTAATTTTTGGGCTATCCATCTTCTAATTGTTATATCATTGGATAGAGCACACTTTGGGCTTTCCAATGGCATCAGATTCAAATTTTTATCCCAACCAAGTTTGGCTTGTCAAATGCCTCCGTCGCTTAAACGACGACCTGATACGCATGAGAATAAACTTAAAAAGGGGTTTAAATCGCCCTAAATACCTTAAAGGACAAAGTTGAAGTCTGCCATTGGGACAGTCAAGTCAGTGAATCGGCCTAATTTTGGCACCATTACAAAATATGAATGGAATGACATCAAAATATAGGCCGATCTGAAGATATGAACATTATGGACAAAGTGATTGAGCATCCATTTTTTGGCGCCAAATATTTGGAGCGATTTAAAGCCCCTTTTGGGGTGTTTCTAAGGTTATGCGAAAAAATTCTCCCAAAAGTATTTTTGATGATTTCAGTGACGAGACTGGGTGACGTAAAATATGCGCGCACAGCTATAGGAAGCGGAAAGGGAAGAAGTATTGAATGGGGCAAAGGGAGTGATTATCCTCTCATACAGCTCCCAGACCAGTGATGAAGGAGTAGTGAACGGTAATTATGGTGCGGGACTTGTGGAAATGAAAGACTCTCTGAATCTTCTGAATGGGGCATTGGGCGAATAATGTCCGGGCGTTGTTGGGCTGTTTGGGGGGAAGTGACGAGTGTGGTGAATCTGCCGCCCTGTGGGTGGGGGAACCGCTAATCCGATTGACGGGACGCTTGTGGCCTTGCCCTCGCGCCATCCCCATTTCCCTACCCGCAAATCACATTGTTTTTCTGCGCCGCCCACCACCATCTTTTCGCTCCCTTAATGACTCCTCTTTGTTGGCCAAAAAGGCTGAATTGACATCAAATGGCTAGTTTGACGTGAGTGATTTGATTTGATTTCTGATCTGATCTGATCCAACTCAGATTAGTCTGAACTTTTTACTAATCTGGAACTGCTTGAACCTCGGTCCTGGGCCGATTCAGCCAGATTTAGGCCCGATTGATCTAGGGATTCGATTGATCAGATTTTGCACTGTCCGAATCAGGTACAGTGATTCGGATTATCCGCTTTGGTGATCCAGTAATTGGATCTGATGAAATAAGATCACTTGATGATCCGAATTGTGACATGCCCATAGGTTAGAATCAGTGAGTGATACATGGGCCGATAGGCTTGATTCAGATCACGTGACTTTAGACAGATTGATTGACCAGATTCTGATTGATCCCTACTCGTGATCTTTTGAATCGGAATTTGTTGATTTGAACGATGATCTATTTTTAAATTTGAACCACACTCAGGCATTGAATGCACAGTTCTACTGTCAAGTGGGAAGAGCAAGCATGAAGGGAATTCAAATGACAAGAGAAAGTGCACCAAAAAGAGAGCGTTCATATTTTTGGGTCTTCGCCACCTTTTGGATGGCGCTAAATGGATTGCGCGCGATTAGTGCTGATGAGGGCGCCACCGTTGCATTTGGGCGCGCGAGATGGCTGATGACCTTTTGTGCGCGGACATACAACGACTTGGGGACAGCACAGGAAGGAGCTAGAGGCGCAGGCAGCACTCAGCCCCCATTCACTGTTAATCGCCCTGTGTGGGGAACACTAATCGTCTAATCCCCCATTCTGAGGTGGGTGCCCTTGTCCCTCCAGTCCCATCTCCTTCCTGTGATGTGTCACATGTGCACTTGTCCTACCGTAGAGAGAGAGAACAGTGCATTCATTCATTGCATTCATTCATTCAATTGTTCTTCCGGCTGAAGAGCGAAGAGGACCAGAGGACACAGGGGACGGACAGAGGGAGAGGTGTTCTGCAGCTCTGCAGCACTGTGAGAGAACAGTTTAATGTGGGTAATGGGCCATTTGCCGTCGTTTCCTCCGTTTCCCGTTTCCTGCCTCTCCTTAGCCCCTCTCCCCCTCCATTCAATTCATCGCGCAGCACAACTCAACTCAACTCGACACCCATTTTTTGTCGAGTGGTTTAGCGCCCAAAATTGGGGGCAAAGCCATTGCCATTGGCTTACGAATGAATTGTGAAGAATGGGTGGATTGGCCAACGGAGGAACATGTGGGTAAGGACCAATTGCTTAGGACACTCTTCTGAGGCACTCCAAAAGCGCAAGTGGCGCCCAAATGGCAATGGGAATTGGAAGTGAAAACCTTCTTAAAACTGAAATGTGATGCAATCGAAATTGTTGGCGGTGCCTTGGAGTTCCGATGTGGGGAATATTTTTCACCAATCCCGTCGAGATTTGACGTCCCATCAACACCTATCAGACATTTGCGCACGGCACTACGACATTTGCGGATCAATACTTAAGGTTAGGCTAAAGCCTAGATCAACTAACTTAGCTTACACTAAGCTTAAATGTAGCCAAGTTATTTTAGCCTAAGGCAAGGCAAGCTTAAAGCATAGTTTAGCTTACGTCTAATGTGTAGGTCCGCAAATGTTGCGCAACCCATTTGCGCACAAATTCGTGGAAAACACTTCATTGTCTCGATCAAATCTATTTATAATTTGGCTGAACATATCTGACTGTTGTTGATTAATAAAATAGAAATAAACACATTTGGACGTGGCACTGGGCCAAATGCAATGCAAATATTTCTATTTCAAGATCCAAAGCCACTTTTTGATGGCTTTTCTAAAAACTGTTCAGTGCTGATCTCTTCGATAGGTCAGATCAGTGCTTAGCAATGCTTTGATCAATCAATCCCTGTGATCAATAAATACTTTTTGATCAGAGTCCAGAATCTAAATCACTGAACTGGGCACTTAGTTCTTCTTCTTGTAAGTCAATCAAATTTGCAAAACTTTCTTACACACTTGGTCCACAACTCGCTGTTGTTGTTGTCAAAGTTTCCCTTCTGAATTTGCCATGTAACTTTGTAACAATTGCGTACATTTGGGCTATCCATCCTTTTGGTGGGAGAACAGCAGAAATTGCATAATTTCGCGTTTCCCCTGTCGGTCACAACAATCGGTGGGGGGAAAGGCCTCCGATCCCGGCGGAACCGCTTTTTGGCGGAACGCCCTTTGAAGGGGGCACAGGCACTGGCCTTTGGAAGGCAGCGGAGGGGGAGTCTGCCTTTGGGAAGGGGCAAAGGCAGGAAAAGGCGCGCTCAGAGGGGAGGGAAATATGCAAAATTGCGATGAAAGGGAGCGGCGGGAATTGCGCTCAGATTGGGGCGAAATGGAAGGGCAAAAAAGGCCAAAATTTGAGGGGGACCCAAGCCCAAAATTAAAACTCATTTCAACGCACTTTTTTCCCAAAAATTGACTCAAAATTTGATGGGACCTGGGCCAAAGAGAGGCCCACAAAATTGGCTATTTCGTCACTTTAAGGCTTTTGGACCGGTCGAAAAAATAAAGAAAATTTTCTGATGCTTCTATACAATTTGAAAACGCCAATTTTTAAACCACTTTTAAAGAAATTCCTTATCAAATTAATAATATTTGGAATTTGATTTCCTATTTATAATTTGATCCAAAACATTTCTAAAATATTTACAAATTATTTAATTTTTGGAGGTTCCAACATTTAAAAAAGTGCCCAAAAAATCGGAAATTGGAGCCAAAGTGAGTGGGCGCAAATTGCGCGTTGAAAAATGAAAATGTGCAGCAAAATGATTTGACCACCAAATTGGGGGCTAAATGGGCTGAAAGAAGGGGACGACGGACGGACACATCTGTGGGCACACCAGCAATGTGGGAGGAAGCGCAAATGAGGGAAGGCAAAAAGTGGGCGAAAGAAGAAATGAGAAGAGGTGCTCTGGCATTTTTTGAAGGGGCAATGGGAAGGAACATGTTTTTTGGGGGGCGCAGATTTATTTCCGTTGTTCTAGCGGTCGCGCCAATGGGCAGCCAAGTGTCAAAACGGGGATTCTTTTTTCGGTGGGCGATTTGAAAAAATGTGCTCTGGCGACTGGCGACTGAGGTGAGCGAGCAATCTGCAGCAGCAGCAATGTGTCACTGTTCCTATACTAACCCATTTTTGCTATTGGATTAATTCGCTTCCAAAAGTGGTTGAAAAAGCTCCCAAATGTTTGCATGAATATTTGACGCTGAATAACCTGAATAACTTTGTTCAGAATGGTCAGATCGGCCTAATTTTGGTACCATTCCATTCAGCTCTTTGGGAGACGGTAGGGAAGCTTCCAGTGCCCACGTTCCAGTGCCAGGTTTTTTTATGAGGCATAACTGGACAAGAAACGAAGGTATAAAAGAGTTCTTGGACTTATTGGATAGATCTTTGGAAGCTCTACAAAAATGGTGCTAAGTCTGAATTGTTTGGTCCAGACCTAATCAATTCATCAATTGGTCTGAATCTGAGTTCCATTGTTATTTTTGCACTTATTCTATTGCCCCATATCATAAACGGTGGAAGGCTAATGTCGAATTCCGAGCCTTTTCCTTTCGGATAAGATTAATTCGCTACCAAAAGTGGTAGCGAAAAAGCTACCAAACGTTTGCATCAATATGTATTTGACGCTGAATAACTTTGTTCAGAATGGTCAGATCGGCTAATTTTGGTACCATTCCATTCAGCTCTTAGAGAGACGCTTCGAATCAGCTATTTACTGCTGTCCTTGGTGGGGGTACTATTTTGGTTGAAGAAATTGTTTATTTGGTAGCTTTTTCAACCCATTTTTAGCGAATCACAATGGTTAATTGCTCGAAAAACGCCATAATTTTTAACCAAAGCCTAGACAGCTTGGCCTAACTTAAAGCTTCCTACATACCCCATATTTTATGTGCTGGAATTGGCGGGGCTACTATTATGCGAGAAAAAAGGGGAATGTGAAGATGAAGTGGAAGTAGAATAGCTACTGACTAGATAATGAGGAAGTGAGGAAGAAATGTAAGGAAGAATTCGGCAAACATTTGTTAACAGATTAAAGGTTAATGCGCACAGAAAATATGTTATGACTTATGAGAAGTTGCGGCGAATGGTTGCGCGGCTAATTAAGGCCGATAAACGGATGAATGGATGGCCTTTCCCCTCGCACACATCAAAGAGCGCAGCCGTCGGGGGCGAAAGGGGAAATGGAAAATATTTTTGTATGTCTGACATTGACTGATCTGATCCGGTTTATCGGCGACTAATCTGTGCCGGATGGCAGAATGGGACGGCGCCGTTTCGATTGCAGAAGCTATTGTACTAGTAGAAGGGAAAACAAACGGAAAAACTTGAGCGCCCGAACAAAGAAACAATTGTCGCGCCCAATCCAGAAAATCGCATATTACCTAGAGCCATCATGTAATGAATAGAAGTACCTACATTAGGCTAATAGTACGGTTTTCACAAAAAAATATGAGGGATTGAGGAAGAGTGATTATGAAATGAGAAGAGAAGAAGAAGGGAAAGAAAGAGGAGGACAGGGAAGTTGGCGGAAGATAAAAACAGGTACCTAGTATGGTCCTTAGTTTTAGGAGTCGATCGGGTCGATATATACTTAATACTGATTACTTATTAGTTTATATTTTAGAATACCTTTAAGATATGTATTTGCTATTTGGGCACCCATTTTTTGGCACTAGGGAAGAGGAAGAATATAAGACGTAAAAAAACCGGAACCGGATACCGGCGAGATGAGGAGAGGGAACTCGAGAGGATATAAACAGAGGCGCAACAATCATCGCCTCATTCCTCATTTGGCACATTGGGAAAAAGTGGATTGAGAACGCAGGGACCAAGGACCATGTCCTCACAGTCCTTCTCATGCACAGGGGCATCTGTTTTGTGCCCTGTGCACCGAAATTTGAATAAAGCGCTCTGATTTTGGGCGCTCTGCGGGAGTCAGTCACCGTTTCAATTATAATAAATCTCACTCACCACCAGTGGTGCCGTTGTTACTGGTGGCATCGCCGCCGCTGCCTCCCAGTTCCTCCAGTGCCTTGGCGTCCCCTCCCAGTGCCCAGCCCAGCGGCAGTCCGTCCAGCTCCAGCTCCAGAGTGGGCCATCTGCTGAGCGCCATTTTTTATGTTGATTCGATTAATTAAACAATTAATTACGACTTCTACAATTATAAACCTAAAATCTGAGAAATTTAAAATTGTAAAATGTAAATAGTAAAGTATAAAATAACAATATATTTTAGATAAAGGCTTCTTCCCCTTCCTGCCCAATGCAAAAGTGGTGGTGAATCGATTCAGAAATTTGTGTTGTGAATGCGGCGCCTGTTTGGTTGGATTTTGTGGATGTGGGTGTGTGTGGGCTGTGGGTGCCCGGGGGCCAGGCAACTATCGCGAGAATGGCACCACAACAGGAAGAGGGGAAGGAAGGATTGAAAGATGAAATAGAAACAACAGTGCGATGCAGAAAGAGTCCTTGGGAATTGGATTGGATTTGGGATTGAGAGGATTAATTCGCTACCAAAGTGTGGTTGAAAAGGCTATCAAATAGTATTTCTTAAAGCCAATAGCACCCCCACCAAGGACAGCAGTAAATAGCTGATTCGAAGCGTCTCTCTAAGAGCTGAATGGAATGGCACCAAAATTAGGCCGATCTGACCATTCGGAACAAAGTTGTTCAGCGTCAAATATTCATGCAAACATTTGGTAGTTTTTTCAACCACTTTTGGTAGCGAATTAATCGTTCGGGATTGGGCTGTGCGATTCGGAAATGGGAATTGATTTGGAACAGACCGCTTCGTCGGATGTTTGCCAATTTCCATACAGCCTTGATGCAATCGCATAAGTTTAAAGCGCCCAAAAAGGGGGAAGAATTCGCCAAAACAACATTCGGTGCCTACATTTGGGGGCTTTATACCTAAATTTGGCCAAAATGATCAAATTGGGCCTTGTTTTTGGTGCTATTCCATTCTGCTCGTTCGAATGATGCCACGAATTAGATCAATTAATCAGTGTATGTATGTCAGCTATGCATTTATATTTATATATTTAGTGACCGAGTCTCGTGTAACGTTTACGTTTCTTACAAACTGACCCGAACCTGATTGAGAGTAAGAATTGATGGGAGAGTTTCAATGAAAATATTGTTTTTAACTTCTCGCCAAATGACATAACATCCCACATTAACTCTTATTTTTCAGCCGATTTCCAAATTCCAATGACAATCGATCTGTTGAACTCGGATATATGAGCAAAAATATTTATGATAAATGATAATGACTCATGAATAATGGTCTGATATTTATTTGGGTTTAGTAGAACTGCAATTCTTATTTGGATCTTTGAGAGGGCTTTTTGTGTCGGTCACTTGCTACGAGAGCAATTCTTATTCGAAATTTTTTCAATCCTTCAAAAGCTTCCAAGAAAGAGATTTATCCACATATATCTATGTTGCATATGACATTTGACTTCATGATTGTACGAATTACAAATGAATCAACTGTTTTAGAGATCGTTTAAAAACTGAGGCGGGTCTTTAATTCGGATTTGTCAATCGGATATTTGTACTTCTTCTTGCTTTCCGACTGCTTTGTCAGGGGGCGCCGAATCAGTGTGTGATCCACCCAAAGGCCCTTTTCTTCCCAATCCAATTCGAGCTGTTCACCAATAGTGTTGCGAATATTGAACCAACCGGCTATATCGCGCAGAGAAGTGCGCACAACAAAATGGCTCTGGTTTGTGGCTTGACCAAAATCCTGGGCATTGAAACCAGATGACGACCAAAAATGTTTGAGTACACAAGTACCGTCTTTATTTCGGTCAGCATCAAGGTCAGCTCATGCATGTTGATGCTCT
>VAHH01000220.1:0-44058 GCA_013357305.1 Radopholus similis
TTTGTCGTCTAATTAAATATGTTTTTTGGCTGTCGTCTAATTAAATATGTTTTGTCGTCCAATTCAGTATGTCGTGTCGTCCATTAAATATTATCTCATTAGATAATGGCCTAATGGTATTTCACATGTCTAAAGACTTTTATTATCCAAAACCATGTCCGAGCAGGCTAATTATAGCTGCAAATAATTGCCTTCGAAAGTGTTGATTAAGCTTTAAAATTTGATGCAAAAATTAAAAGAATGGAATAAAAAATATTTGATTAACATCCACAAAGGCACTCTTTCAATTACATGTAAAGCGTCCACTCTGAATCGGCTATTGCAAAAAAAGCGACAAAGAGCGAATATCCGACATCCGCATCCACCCGTCCATCGAATTCATGAGCATATGCACATCCGCAACATTCGAGATGGGTAAACTGATTCGGAAAACTGATTCAAATGTTATATTCGAGATATATGCAAAAATTAACAGAACCAAGTAAGCAAACGACAAGAATATATGCGATGGCTAAAACAGAAATGTTAAGACTATTCAAATATTTTGTTAAAATTGACTCCCACCCAACTCATCAACGGACAAAATTAAATCCTAATCCGCTTCCCATTCCTTTTATGAAATAGGATTTGCCTTTTATTACAGGAAAGCTGATCAAAGTTTTGGTACTTGTGGGTTATGAACTTATGAGTAGAGCACGGATTTTTTTAACTTAGGCGAAAAAATTTCTTATTTGGCACCCAATTGCCGTTTTAGATCAGAGTCAATCTTGCTGCCTCTTGTGCATTCTCTCTCAAACCACTAAATCCGGATCGGATCCTGATATCCATTTGAACTGATCTTGATCTAAATATTTAGTTCTTATATGAGCTGTTTCAAAAGTTGAAAAAATCTAACATGTTAATTGTTAAGCATTGCGAAATATTATAATAGGTATTTGGTAAAGGTCTAGTTTACTAGTTTACGTGATGGTTCGAATGAAAATTCTAACTTGAAATTACACATTTCAATCCTGCATTGGCTAATTTTTTAGCTCTGCCAAGCTAAGATATGCATTAGTTAAATTTTGGGTGAAAAAAATATTTTTGTGGGCGAGCAAAATTTTTGGGCGAAAAAAAGTATCATGTATTTCAATCTTACTACGGTTTTGCCAAATTTTCATAATCATAACTTTATCCAGATTGTTCGGATTGCCGAGATTTTTACGGTTTTGACGACCTGAAAAACTGATAGGTCGAAATACTTGATTTTGCCAACTTATTGACATGTCATGATGACTCGGCTCAAACTGCTTGCTGCCATGCCAATACAAATTATAGCATCACATTTGGCACGTCCTTTATCGATTTTAGCGCATAAGAAAACCTATGGCTATGATTTTGGGCGAAAAAATTTGGTTCCAGTAAACTAGACTTTGGCCTAATAGGTATCTATTTTCCAGTCAAATCTTTTGGGAATTTCAATCATGAAGGAAAAAATAGTTGGAACAAATATTCATTACTTGTTTGGGGCTGGAACAAATGTTCATAACTTGTTTGGGGCAGCGCGATAATTTGTTCATATGCGCAGACGTACTACGGATCTTCTTTTTTCCTCTTCCTAATCGCATAGCAACATTAGTTTAGAATTCTTTGCTTGAGCCACTGTTGTGAATTTTTTTGGCTCAAACTCGTCCTCCATCCCGAGGAATTTTTAAGAACAAACACACCGTGATTTGAATGCTCCGCTTCCAAACAAACAACAGCCCCATGATGTATCAACGCCTGCTGTATCCAACCATTGTTGTACTGGTGTTTGTTGCATTGGCCTACGTTGCGTTGGTGAAAGGTATCAAACCAATAATCCGAAATTGGAGTACACAGTGGAAAAAAGCCAATTTTGCATTTTGTAATTCTCAAGTAGACGGTGATCAAGATGAATATACAATTTTGGAGGGTAAGTCGATCGAAACGGAACGCCTCTTTCCTAATGGCGGAGGCAATGGCAAAGGATCCAATTATCACAATTTCACACAGGTCAGTTGAGATCAGTGTTGTGACTTTACTTTGGCCTCCTACTCGTACTCGCTACGAGTACTTTTGTACTTTTTTTGTTCTTTTTCTAATAAATCGCTCAAATTTGGCAAAAACCTGTGCCAACAGAAAAGTGCAAAATTTTCGCCTGCGGCGCGGATTTTTCGAAACACATGAAGAAACAGCATCCGTAAGAGCTAGAGAAGGTGCAAAAACAAGAAGAAAACAAGCAATCGAAAAGCATTTTACCGAAAAAGGTCATTTTTTCCTATTTATTTGAAAAGTACGAGCATTTTATAAAGTACGAGCAAGTACGAGGTACGAGCACATTTTTGATGCAAGTACTGCAAGTACGAGTACGAGTACGAGCTCTAGATACGAAGTCAAAACACTGGTTGAGATTATAAATAAGAAAAATGATTTTTTGGTCTTTTAATGTAATGACTCAAAATTTTTGCAAATTTATATTTTTTACACTTAATTTCTTCAGATCTACGCCAAATATTTTGCTCCAATTCGCCACAAGAAGATCAAGTTTCTGGAAATTGGCCTGTTCCAAGGGTTGTCGGCCAAAATGTGGGAACTTTACTTCTCCAAAGCGGAGCTGCACTTCATTGACAACAGCAAAGACGTCTGTTTTGAAATTATTTTTAGCAAGAACTGAAATCTTCTAACAATCGGTGCTATGTCATCAGTTAAAAAGTGGAAGTTGGGGCAACAGTTAAAAAGTGCAAAATGTAAACTTATCTTAGCTTAAATTTAGCTTACTAAGCTTAGTTCCTAGGTAAGCTTAGCCGACTTACCAACTTAGTTCTTCTTAGGTAAGCTAAGCTTAGCTTAAATCTCAACTTAAAGTTTAACTCAAGCCTAATGCCTAAGCAAAAGCTTAGCTTAAATCTCAGCTTAAGTTAAACTTTAAGCTTAGATTTAAGTTAAGCTAGATAAACTTTAAGTTAAGATAAGTTTACATTTTGCACTTTTTAACTGATGCACAATGTTGCACTTTTTAACTCATTACCTAGCACGGTAACAATAACAATCATTGTTTTGCACCACCACAGAAAGTGCTCTACAATTCAACGCGCAGCCACTACCACTTTTTCGACCAGTACAACGAAACACTGATGCTGCAATTTGCCCAAACGGCGGGCCCATTCGACGTGGTCATCGATGACGGGGGACACCAATCTTACCAAGTCATCTCCAGCTTCCAAACATTGTTCCCCTTCCTGAATCGGGGTGCCATTTACGCTGTGGAAGACTTCTTCACGGGTTGATCTTAAAAATTGGAATTTAATCCAAATGGGTTTAAAAATTGCCGCCTATTTTAGGCTATTTGGAGGTGTATGGTGGTGTTGGAGTTGTGCAGCCGTTGGGCCATGGGTTGGTCCGCGTGGACAAGGAACCTGGTGACAAAGAGGGCTCTTCGGTGCGCTACTTCAAAAATCTGGTGGATGACGTGAACTACGGGTCCACACACACCGGCACTGCTTCAAATGTGCCAAAAGAGAAAATGCAACAGGAGCTGCGCGGCAAAATGAGCATTTATGCGGAACGCATTAATTCCATCCACTTCTACAACGGAATGTGCATCGTGCTCACAAAGTGATCAATTCGTCAGACAAAAATCAATTTTTCAACACATAAATATATTATTTTTTATTTATTTTGCATATAAATCCATAAAAGGCAAATACTGTGCTAGCATGAAATGGAAATTTTTATTTTTTAGGAATAGCAAATTTCTTTGTTAACCATTAGCCATATTCTTAAATGCCTTTTTTTGTTTTGAAAATCGCAGATGGCAAAAGATCGTGATATAGCGCGATCCAAATTCCTCAAGCAACGGAAACGTTTAATTCGATTCCAAAAAAAAGTGGTTGAAAAAGCTAAATTTTTGAATCAATATTTGAGGCGCCACAACTTTGTCCAGAATGGTCAGATCGGCCTAATTTTGGTACCATTCCATTCAGCTCTTAGAGAGACGCTTCGTATAAGCTATTTACTGGTGTTTTCGGGTGGGGTACTATTGAGTTTAAGAAATACTAAAAATATTTGGTAGCTTTTCAACCATTTTTGGTAGCGTAATTAATCGGTGCTATGTCATTAGTTAAAAAGTGCAAAATGTAAACTTATCTTAGCTTAAATTTAGCTTACTAAGCTTAGTTCCTAGGTAAGCTTAGCCGACTTTCTTCTTAGGTAAGCTAAGTTTAGCTTAAATCTCAGCTTAAAGTTTAACTTAAGCTTAATGCCTAAGCAAAAGCTTAGCTTAAATCGCAGCTTAAGTTAAACTTTAAGCTGAGATTTAAGTTAAGCTAAGCTTACCTAGGAACTAAGGTTAGTAAGCTAAATTTAAGCTAAGATAAGTTTACATTTTGCACTTTTTAACTGATGACATTGCACGTAATTAATCCACTCGCTCACAAAAAAAACACTATGTCCGAATGGGAACTGGTTGGTTTCCTTCCGCTTGCTTTCCAATATTGGCAGCGATTTGCGCGCTGATATGGATGAGTAGAACACTAGAACAGGAGAAGCAAGTGAAATGGCTGAAGGGCGGCGCGGCGATAAGATCCCGGAAAAGTGGCACCTTTTACATTTTGCAAAACTTGCATTCCACGGCAAAAAATAATTTTTCCACAATTCTAAAAATATTTTACTAAATGAATTTCACGATCACAAGGCTCGGCACACGTCGCCTCTTTTATTCGGCAATTTTTTGTATTTCTCTAGCCTTTGTTGCGGCTGCTTTTGTTGCATTTGTGAGAGGTAGAAATTCTTGATTTATGTAATCCAAGCTTTCTTCTAAAGTATAATTTCCATTCAATAACATGTCTTAATCCTTTTTATTGGAAAAGCTATTTACGCTTAAAATTGACACTTTAATTTAAATCCGAATTTTCAATTTTTAACAAAACCTTTTAAATTGATTTGTTGAATAATTCATTCATTTTAGATGCGCGAGATGAATACACAATTCTGGAGGAGGCCGCAATTGCCTCGGAAAGGGAATACCCTAACACCGACAATAGCAAAGGAGCAAAATTTCATAATTTTACCGAGGTTTCCGGAAAACAAAAAAGTATTTTCATTTCAGATTTTATAGGTTTATGTCAAATATTTTGCTCCAATTCGCCACAAGAAGATCAAGTTTCTGGAAATTGGCCTGTTCCAAGGGTTGTCGGCCAAAATGTGGGAACTCTACTTCTCCAAAGCGGAGCTGCACTTCATTGACATCAATCAAAAAGTTTGACTAGTCGAGCAAATTTTGATTACTAAACACTAGACATATGTAAATGGACTATTTTAGTTGGTCAAATACAATTCAACACGTAGCAAGTACCACTTTTTCAACCAGTCCGACGAAACACGGCTATTGCAATTTGCCTCTGAACATGGCCCGTTTGACGTGATCATCGATGACGGGGGCCATTCCTCGTACCAAGTGATCGCCAGTTTCCGCACACTGTTCCCCTTTCTGAATGCTGGGGGCATTTACGTTGTGGAGGACTTCTTCACAGGTAGCCGCGCCCGCATTCGTTGATGTTTTTTATTTGGCCAACATCAGTCGGTCTTAGGCTACTGGTCCGTGTACGGCGGCACCGGTTCTGTGGCCCATTTGGGCGCAAAGTTGTTGCGAGTTGATCAGCCCGGCGACAAGGAGGGCTCCTCTGTGCGCTTCTTCAAAAATCTGATCGACGAAGTGAATTTCGGCAGCGCCCATACTGGGATTGCGGCATCCGTGCCGCTGGACGAGAAATTGTTCGCCAAGATGAGCATTTATGCGGAGCGAATCAAATCCATCCACTTCTACAACGGAATGTGCGTTGTCCTCAGAAAGTGATCAGAGTAGACTGTGTTCGATTGACAAAATCATCGTCAGAAAGTGATCAGTAGACTGTGTTTGATTGACAAAATCATTAGTAATTTATTTATTTATAATTTATTTATCTTCTTTTGCCCATTAAAAATTTGAAACAAGTTGATGCATTTTAATATTTGTCAGCCACGATCAAATCGTCGCAACGGCGCGATCATATTTTCTATTTTCTGCGGACCACGCACATGCCGTTGAGGAAGGTGATGGAGTCAATTCGTTCCGCGTAGATGCTCATTTTAGCGCGATATTCTTCGCTCAGCGGCACAATGGACGATGCAAGTCCAGTGTGGATGCTCCCAAAATTCACGTCATCGATCAAGTTTTTGAAGAAGCGCACCGACGATTGTTCGGTTTCGCCAAAGTTGTCCACATGTATCAACTTTCCGCCCAATTGAGTCACATTTCCTGTGCCGCCAAAAGGCGACCAATAGCCTGAAGACGAAAATATCCATTGTTCTGTTTGATCCTAAGTGTTTGGCATATTTGTTGTGTATTTGTTTTTGGCACCCATTCCTCTGCAAAATGGAAACCTGTGAAAAAGTCTTCCACGAAATAAATGCCGCCTGGATTCAGGAAGGGAAAGAGCGTGCGGAAACTGGTGATCACTTGGTAAGAATAGTGTCCACCGTCGTCAATGATCACGTCAAATGGGGCCTGTTCCAGAGCGAATCGCAACAAGCGATTCTCATCAGTCTGGTTGAAAAAGTGGTATTTGCTTCGCGTTGAATTGTAGCCAACTGCCTACAAAATAAAAATAATAAATGATTTTTACAAAAAATTAATTTTCAATTCCAATTTAAAAAATAAGTTTTCAAAAAGTCCAAACTTTGTATTTAAAAAATTGCCATTCTTACACGGTTAGTGATGTCAATGAAGTGCAGTTCAGCTCTGGAAAAGTACATTTCCCACAATTTGGCCGACATTCCTTGGTACAGGCCAATCTCCAACAATTTGATTGGCTTGTGACGCAACGGTGCCAAATACCTAGCGTAAACCTAAGATGGCAAATGAAAAAAATCCTTTTTATTATTTCTACAACGAATTGGATAGGTGCAGTATTTTTGTTTTTTTCGCAGTACAATGTTGGGGAGGGTGTAGTTGGTTGGCAATGCAAAAATGCTGCGCATTTTGTAGGGAACCCCTAGCAATACAGGCACCAAGTGCAAAGCCGGTTTCTCAGCTCAAAAAAAGTTTTTCTTGCACAATCTGAAGGGAAAAATTTTTTTCAGCACTAAAACTTATAAGAAAAATTTTTTCCACGCGACCCCAATCAAAAAGTCTATAGTTTTCCAGGATGCGCCGTCAAATTTGGTAGGACAAATCCACCATTCCCGGGCGCGTCTCACCAATCGCTGGCGCGAGGGAGTTTTTGGTTTGCGAATCGGCAAATTTTTTAAAGTGCGCGCAGAAAATCGCCCATAACTCGGCACCCGTTAGCGCCAGACCCCAACTTCTATGTACCATTGTGCTCCAAATCGATTGCGCTTTCGAATGAGCTATCACTCGTGGGTCCACTGTGAATTTTGTATTTTTCGGTTTTTTCGAGAAAATCACCCTAGAAAATTTCCTAGGCCCCCTGCCCGGGGGAGACACACCCCATCGGATGCGCCACCGAATTTGGTAACACTAATGTGCGCATGCCAGGCCTCGTCGCCTGTGCCTGCGGCGCCAGAAAGACGCAAAAATTGGTGAATTTGCTTATTACAATTTTAAGTGTTTATAACTTGCCTGGGTGAAATTGTGCAGTCGTGCTCCCTTCCCACTTTCAGAGCCGAACTGTTTTTCGGTGGCAATCGCCATATTCTCCAGAATTGTGTATTCATCTGGTTCCTCCGCACCAATTGAAACTTCATCATCTTCTAGCTGCACTAGAATGTGATTTTGCATGAAAAACAATCAAACGCATAGAAACCTTTGAGGAGTGCGACAAAAACAAAACCCAAAGCAATCATCATTGCCAGAGTGCCAAAATAAATGATAGAATGGGACAAACGACATGTGCGGTGTCTGATCAACGTGCAATTCATCGAAACTGAAATTAAAACGTGCAAAATGCTGCGACTAATTGTTGTGGCGGGCGAGGCAAGAGGCATCGCAAAAAGAGAAAGTTGCTCCTTTTCGGGGCGATTCTACGATTTTATCGCTCCAGATTGAAACGAGAAAAAGTGTGGATACATTCTTCCGTCTTCTCTTAATCTACGCTTGATCTATCCAGCTGGTTCTGCTTGTTAGGTGTTTATTTTATTTAGGAGAAAGCTCAGCCCTGGAGCGAAATAATACTAAATGATGCAGTAAATATTGCTTGGAAATTCAAATTTATCACTAAAACAAATATTTACATATGTCTCTCAATGTTTATTCAAATTTATCACTAAAACAAATACATATGTCTCTATTCAAATTTAGCACTAAAACAAATACATATGTCTCTATTCAAATTTAGCACTAAAACAAATACATATGTCTCTCAATGTTTCAAATTTTTAATGCAATTCATTAAAACATTATTTTTCCAAATGCAAAGTAATCATCATTTCCTCAATTCTGCGCTGTCAACAGAGAAATTTGCGCACACATTGCCGGTCGTCAACGTTGACGAGGAAAAAACGCAAAAAATCGAACGGCCCTCCGTCATCATTTATCGTGGCCTTCAAATTTCAAAAATGATATTTTTATATTGCACAAATATTAAAAAATATTTTTGCTCAAAAACGCTACATAAATAACGCAAAACCTTTTTTCGCCCAAAATTTACTTTTTTTTCGCCCAAAAATTTTGCTCGTTCACAAAGATTCGTTTTTTCGCCCAAAAAATGGACTTTGAGCTTTGAGTCCCGATCCAAGTTTATGAGTCCAATCAAAAAGTTTTTGAATCAGGTCAGTAGACTTAGACGTAAGCTAAGACTAAGTTCAGCTCAGCTAAGCCTGCATTGGCTTAAGCTAAAATAGCCAACTCAAATTCACGTTATTAGGCTTAGACATAAGCTAAGACTAAGCTCAACTAAGTTTGCATTGGCTAATTTTTTTAGCCCTGCCAAGCTAAAATTTGCATTAGCTAAATTTTGGACGAAAAAAAGTATCATGTCATAAATAACTTGCCTTCATGAGTGCGAAGCGCCCGCTGCGCAGCCAGATGTTCAGGTATGTGTAGAAGCGCTCGTAGCTATAGCTCCTGTCCAGGGTGTGCGGGAAGTGCACCTCCATGTTCAGCTGGCACACTGTGCGCGGCATTTTCGCGGCATTCTCTGCACAATTCAAACATATTTCTATTCGTTCTCTAGGCTGAGTCAATGATTCGTTCATTTTTAAATATTAGTTTTTTTAAAAAACACTGACTCCACAATCTTGATTGATTAAATGCGAAGTTTAAATAAGCCACAATATTCCGAGAATTCATTGTACATAGCTCAAATTCTCAAATATAATCGTTTTTCGTCAAAACCAGCAATAATAAGTTGGAATTGAATAGGCCAAAAATGTCCAAAAGATCTTTGTCGGATAAGCCAGAAGCAATATTTTGGTCGTTGGCTTGCATTTTTTGTGCGTTTAATCGCAAAATGGCATAACATTTTTTCTCCCACAAATAATCACTTTTTTCCCACAAATTTTGACGCGCCAAAATCTCCCACAAATTCGGCATCTTTTTCCCACAAATATTTCGTTCCCACAAATTATCACTTTTTTCCCACAAATAGAACTACATGTTAGGTTTAGACATAAGCTTAAGCCTAAGCTTACGCATAAGCTTGCCTAGGCTTTAAGCCAAAATAGCCCACTTGGTTACACCTTGTTCATGGTTTTGCCAACTTTGACATGTCACAAAATCGCTACTAAAACTAATGAAGCGATCAATATATATGTCGCAGTGAAAGTGCGAAATCCGTGAATATGCATATTCACTAAGTGCAAATCAGTGAATATGCACATTCACTAGTGAATGTGCATATTCACCGATTTCGCACTTTCACTGCGACATATACAATTTGTTGAATTTAAAAAGATGATAAACTTTTTTCTTCATCAAATTTTTAAAATTCTTACCTATATAGGTATGTATATCAAATTATTTTGTCTTTAGCGGAACAGTGATATTTGTGGGAAAAAAGTGATAATTTGTGGGAACGAAATATTTGTGGGAAAAAGTTGTTAAATTTGTGGGAAGAAAAATTGGCACGCTCGCAAAATTGCGCACCAACGAACTGTTCGATGATGCCGAACTCGGAGCCCTCCACGTCGATGAGCATCAGGTCCACCGGATTAATGCTCAATTGGCGCAAAAAGTCGAAGATGCCGATTTGCGTTCGTTCAGATTTGCCTAAATGAATGGTAGTAAAATTTCCCTTTTATATTTTCTCATAATCGCTACTTCGTTTGGTCCGGTTTATTTTGAACGACCATAAATCAGCACTGCTACTTCTACCATTGATGTTTTTTGGCCAATCCAAAAATACTCAAAGAAAGATCAATCAGATCACTGCCGATTTGTTCTAATGCGATGATCGCTTGACATATCGACGCGTATCTCCCTTTTGAATGCTCTGATCAGTCCATTCACTATACAGATCGGCTGTTTATTACGGCTAAATCAGTCCAGATCAACTCGTTGATCGGACTTTGGTGAATTTTTGCTCCCATCTTGCCTGTTTCAAAGGTGTTCGTGGGCTGATTGGCGCCAGTTTTGCCGCCTACAGCGGTCTCCAAGAAGGTGCCGCCGATGTCGGTGACGAGCTTTTTGTTCGCCGCGGCGCTGGGGTCGACCGCCAACAGTCTGCAGTCCGGGTAGGTCTGCATCAACTGCTTCTCCGCGTCCACCGACCCGCCCACGCCTTTTAAATTGAATTGGTTTGAAATGAAATAAAAATTGGCAAAATGCGTAAAATTTTAACAAAAATTTCGAATAATAATTTTTTTAATGGTTTGATCAATGGCCAACCGAGAGTGACGAAGTTGCACGCGTAGGGTCGGGACAGGTTTCGCGAGAAGCCCACAAAATATTTCTCCTCCTTGTCGCGACTGTTCACCACCTTGTTGAGCGCCAATTTGCCCAGCACTGTCTCCCAGATCACCTCCAAAAAGCAATAAAAGCAATTACCTTTACATTTGCTTGGATCGGTAACAGTTCAGCACTGATCAAATCCTTCGATGTACCCAAATCACCACTCATCACCGCCTGATCGATCCAATTCACTGATCAAATTTCGATCAGTCTCTAAAAGACTAATGTCCCAAAATTTTAGTCTATTTATATTTACGACGGTCCATTCAATTTCTTCTGTGCACACGCCCAACCCACATTGAAATGTGCGGGAATGGAGCGCCACGCCAATTTGACGTCGGTAGTTCCGTTGGTGGTCTTCTCGCTGAATTTGCTGGCCTTCTGCAACTCCATGGCCAACTTGAACTCGGCCGAACTCGTCACGCACATCTCTGGTTGCAATTCCTGTGAGGACCCTGACGAGCTGCCGTACGCGAAATTTGAGGGAACCATTGAGCTCTGAGCAAAACGACAAATTTAATTAATTTTGCAGTAATTGACTACCTTTAATTCGTATATTTTAGGAGAAAATTTTCACAAATTCAAATCAACATGATTAGGTGATTATTGAAAAATTAAGCATTTGAAAAAATCGGTTTTACAAGTCGCATTCTCTATTATAAAATGGAAAAGTGGCAAAAGGTTTATGAATTCTGACACTGTTGTCCCCGTCATTGTTCATCAGTGAAATTTTTTAAACAAAGAGTCCTCACCATTTGGGTGCTGGAAAAGTGCTTCAGCACAAAGACGGTCGCAATGATTGTGAGCGCAATGTAGGCAACAATCGATTTCTTGATTTGCATCTCTGCCGGGCGACAATCAAAAGACAACAATCAAAGGCAGATTCGGCAAAATGGATTCGGATTCCCGGATCAAAACGAATTCGGCGCCCAAGCGAGAATGAGGGACGCCGTGTGCTTTGCGCATTCCGGTTCTCCTCCAATTCTTTATCCGGACCAGTCTCGAAGTCTCGATGCGACATCCGTATTCCGTGTTCACTGAGTCCCCTTGCCACATTATCAGATTGTGCGCTTTTTCCGCTTTCATTGAACAATTGATCGCCTTTTTTGGTTTCGTCAACCTTTATAAAGACACAAAAAAATTAACAAAATTTGGGACTGCTTTTGCAAATCAAAGTCACTCTAATTACTTTCCGCTGATCATATGGACATTCACATTTGTCTCAAGAGTGGATCTTTTCGCACTTTTGGCGCCCAATTAGTCGCAGAGGAACTTCCGGCGGCACTCTGGGTCCTCCACGTCCACCAGGAGCAGGCGCATGAACTCGGAGTCAGGGCCCCGGGCGTCCACATGCACCAGCGCGTAGCGGCCCGACTCGAGCCAGTCGTCCAGTTGCTGCAGAAAACGGGAGGCCGCCCCCTTTTGGGCGAAGGCACTCTGCGGGGTGTGCACTTTGAAGTTCAGTTGGCAAATGGTGCGCTTCAAATGCGCGGGGAAGTCTGAAAATCCCCTTTTATTATTTTTGCTACGCCTGATCCAGATAATCGCCTATTTGAAAACAAATTGAAAAATAAATTTTCTAATCCCTTTATTTTTTGCACTCACTCACCCACAAGCTGCGAAATTATTTCGAATTCCTGCCCATCCAAGTCTACCATCAGCCAGTCAACGGGGTTGGGAACCCCCTGTGCGTTCAGCAGATCCGCAATCCCTATTGGGAGTCATATTTGGAGGATAAAATCCATTTAAAATTTTTTCAGATTGGAATTTTTGGACTTTTTTGCCACTTGGCCTATTTGTTCTCAGTCAAATTGTGAAAGTACGCTTTCCATACCAATTTGTGCGGCGCCATTGCTGACGCCACTGATTGCTGTCTGAATGAATGCTATGCCGTTCACTTCGTCCAGCAGTGCTTTTTTAGCGGGGGACGAGTCAACGCCGGTGATGTTGCACTTTGGGTACATGTCGCGTAACTTCCGCTCCACCTCCACAGTCTCTCCAATGCCTTAAATGGTGTGCTTAGTGGTCTATTCTAAGATCCTTGAGGCGTTGTTTTGGGTCTGGGCCCACTAATATGTTTAGCTCAGGCCTACTACTAAATTAATAATGCTGGCCAACAATCGATCAACCAAATTCAATCAATCCACATTCTAATCGATTCAAAAACATGATTTTGATTAGTCTATTTGGGTGATTAAATCACTGATTAATGTGTCTGAATTTGATCATCAACTTCTTTCGAAAACTCACCCAAAAAGAAGGCATTGCACAATAAGTTCTGCGCAAACAATGTTACCGCCGAAAGGGGCAGAATGTACTTGAACTCCGGTTTGGTCAGATCGCCGTAAGAACTGGTCATATCAGTCTTGTAGGTCATTTCGAAGACTGGAGACCAGATTTTCTAAAAAAAAATATAATCATCAAAAATTTTTAAAAATTCCAAAATTTAAATTTTAAATCTTGATATAAAAATTCCAAATTAATATTAGGAAAAATTTTTCGGAAGAGATTAATTTACTACCAAAAGTGGTTGAAAACATCAAATGTTTGCATGAATATTTGGCGCTGAATAACTTTGCCCAAAGTGGTCAGATCGGCCTAATTTTGGTACCATTCGATTCAGCTCTTAGAGAGACGCTTCGAATGAGCTATTTACTTTTGGAGTGTTCAGGGATACTTTTTAGTGTAAGAAATAAAATATTTGGTAGTTTTTCAACCACTTTTGGTAGGTGTAAAAATTAGCGTTTTTCAACCACTTGGAATTAATCCACTCGCATAATTTTTTGACAAAATATCAATTTTTGCCTACATTGAAATACACCGGGATCAGGCTCCACGTCTCGTTCAGGAGCAGCGTTTCATTCAAATCACGCACAAACATCAAACCACGCTTCTGTTGGCCCATGGAGACGGCAAATTCGGGCGTTTCATTCAGGCACTTGGGCTTTTTGGCGGTGCTAAATTCCAAATGCGGCGAGATGGTGTTCTGAATGCTTGAATGGGGCCTTGGTGGATTGAGTAGTGGCCAGAGCACGCGAATGGCCAGCAACAGTGACACCACAGCGCCGCAGCAATAGGCCAATTTTATGCTTGCAGAAAACGTCATCTTAGTAGAATGCCCTAAATTTGGATCAGCTCCAATTACAGTTGTGTATTGGCAGCGAAAACAGTGTTTAATAAAATACAGAAAAAAAAGAAATTATACAGCACCAGATCAATTCGATTATCAAGACCAGAATACGGAAACAACGCGAAAGCGGATGCTTTTGTGAGCAGAGGAGTGTCATTCCTGTTGTTCCGAGCGCACATAGTAATCTACATCTCCAATCTTTTACTCTCCTATTTGGGGGGAAATGGGAATTGCAATTTTAGCACACACTTTTTGGGCTCTGAAATGAGTTCAGGGTTTTTATATTTTTCAATGGTGATGTAAATGTATTTGATTCGTTACTTATCTCTTCGATCAGTTCTAGATTACCACTTATCATTGTGAGTTCAGCCAAAATAACAGCGCAGATCAGCCCAAATCACTTTGATCAACTCCGAACGCTTGCGGGATATCTATGGGCCTACTTCCGCTTTCTGATTACACAACGTTGAAACAAGTGAAATGTATGATTTTTAACCATTAGAGTTTAGAGCCTTTGACAAGCCGAATATCAATTATTTTAGCTTAAAGCTAGCTCAAAAGGAGGGGTCAACTTTTATAGGTGAAAATATGCATCCGCGAGGCGGATTTGTCCAAAGAAAGAGCGCATTGTTCTGCTGCTGTGTATTCGTTGCACTGCTGTTGTTGGTCAACCAGGTGCCCTGGAACCACCGTCTTCCGCAGCAACCACCACAGCAACGACTGGCGGCGCCGCTTGAATACAATGCCAAAATGGGCAGCGGAAGTAGTCAGGAGTACGTTTGGATTTGCTGAATTCGCCAAAAATTTAACCAGACTCTAAGATCTGCCTTGATTAAGCCTAGTTTGGCAATTTTAGCCTAAGCCAACGCAAGCCTACCAGCAAGAATCAGTTGGAATTGAATAGGCCAAAAAATGAACAAATAGATCACAATTTGGGCATTGGACTTTTAAATGGCATTTGGTTGTAATAACTGATAAGTTATTTATTACTCTAGTTTTGCGAACATCTGAAGTAAGGTCGCTAAACTGATTTAATTCGATCTGATCGAAAAAAAATGTTAGGCTCACCCATATGTTTCAAACAATGACTCGTTCAAATTTCCCCCATTTGACAGCAAGTTGCAGTGTCTGACGGATTCGGCTGAATTCATCGTTTCCATGACTCAACAAAAACAAGGCCTTTTGATTGCCAAGCACGATAACGGATCGCTGAACGTGGATGAAACGTGGCGCATGATCCCGGCATACTTTAATGTGAATGATACATATTTGGAATTTTGAACAAAAAAGTGTCTATTTTGAAATTTTTGTAATGATAATAAGACAAATTTAAAAATATTATTTATTGAAAACTATCATTTTTAATGATTTTTGTAGAAAATTTGGTCGCCATTCTATGAATTGTTGAATGTGGTTGCGCTGCCGTCCGGCGACGAAAACAAATATTTCGTTCCGTTCGTGGAGAAAGAGCCCCAATCCTGCAACTTTATCACTCTTGGTGGGTTATTTTTTCCCAATTTTGTTTTAAAAATGACTATCTATTAATTAATCTAGAAAATATAAATTAATGAAATTGTTTAATCAAAAGTCTAAAGCGTTCTTTCATAAGGGTGCTGCCGGACAATCGGTGGCCAGAACAAAAAAAATGGACAATTGAGCAGGACTAGGCTTTGACGGCATAACATTTTTTCTCCCACAAATTTTGACGCGCCAAAATCTCCCACAAATTCGGCATCTTTTTCCCACAAATATTTCGTTCCCACAAATTATCACTTTTTTCCCACAAATAGAACTACATGTTAGGTTTAGACATAAGCTTAAGCCTAAGCTTACGCATAAGCTTGCCTAGGCTTTAAGCCAAAATAGCCCACTTGGTTACACCTTGTTCATGGTTTTGCCAACTTTGACATGTCACAAAATCGCTACTAAAACTAATGAAGCGATCAATATATACAATTTGTTGAATTAAAAAAATGATAAACTTTTTTCTTCATCAAATTTTTAAAATTCTTATATAGGTATGTATATCAAATTATTTTGTCTTTAACAGTGATATTTGTGGGAAAAAGTTGTTAAATTTGTGGGAAGAAAAATTGGCACGCGGTTTTGACTGGACTTAGGCAAATTCAATGCAATGCTTCCCCAATGGATTTGTGTCGCCAGGTGTGGGCGGGATCAATGTGGCGGAGCGCAAACTGCGCGAGATGTATCCGCTCTGCTCCATCCTGGGCGTTGACCCGACAGCGAGGAGAAACGAAGCTCTTTTCCGCGAAATCGGCGCCCAGTTCATTGAAGCGGCGGTCAGCGGCAAAAGTGCACAAGCTCAACCGGTGGAAGTGTGGAAAGAAAGTGAGCCAAAATTATTTATACATTTTCCTCAATTTTGAGTTTTTTTAATGCACAAATAAATATATGTGTTGCAGTCGAAACTGGAAATCCGTCAAAATTGGTTTCGACTAGTCGAAACTGGTTTCAACTAGTCGAAACGAATAAGCTTCAAAATTGTAATTTTCAATTGAACCGGGGAGAAAAAATATATTCGTGTTGAATTTAGCTCCTTTTTTAGCTGCCTCCGTGCAAATGCAGAATCTGATTGGCATAATGGACTTTCTCGCCAACCAAACTGCAGACCCAATTGACCTGCTGATGATGGACGTGGAAGGCCACGAATTCAGCATTCTCGAACAGTTTGTTGGTAAAAAATTAAATTAATTTTTCTATTTGTTTCATAGTTATATCTTATATTTATATTTCAATATTTTTATTGACATTTTTTTCAGATGCTCAAGAAAAACTGCCGAAAACCATTTGTCAGTTGAATATGGTGCGAAATAAAATTGGCTTTTAAAAAATTTAATTAAAATTCAGAAATAAAAATGTATAAAAACATTCATTTTGAGGAGCTGCACACTCCGCACTGCATGTTCAAGAACAACACGTACGAGGCCTTCTTCGACTACTTCAACGTGTGGATAAGCCAGGGGCGCTATGCGCTAGTCCACGCGGACATGTTGCCGATGGGCGCCCACTTCTTGCGCTTGTTCCTCGTAAATGTGGCCGACGAGGGTTGCCGACGAAAATTTCTCTGCCGAGGCCACTAGTTATTGTTTTTATAATTTTGATTAACATTCCTTTTTAGCGAACGCTAAACAAATTATTTTTCAAATTCTCTTATTTCGAAACTGTTCCAACCTTCTTCCTTGTTCAGTTATGTTCAAATCAAACAGAGCCTGGAACTGAAACCTTCCACAGTTCCACACCAATCTAACTAACACACATATCTCATCAATTCTGAGACAAATTTATTGAGATTTTGAATAGAAATGTTGATTATAATATTTGCATTTTGAAAATCGAACAAATCCGCGTGAGCTCTGCCAAACTCCGGTTGTTGCTGAGTCGCGCATCCGCAACACTTGAATTGGCGCCGCCATTTGGAACCGGAAAAAGCAGTCTCCACTGCACTGGGGAGCACAAGATTGGCTTGATTTGGTGAGCACATGCATAGATTGATGATGATAGGTTGCTCCGCTTTTTAGTTAATAGAGTGCTGCATGCGGCTAAGCGAACCATGAAAATGCATAACGAATTTTCGATAGCGTTTCTTCCGCTTCTTCCGCTTCCCCAACTGCGTTGATGGCTATCGCGCACAATGGATCGACAATTCCCATTTCCCACCAACGATGAATCAGGAAATGTAAAAATTTAAACATCGCTTGCAAATGCACATTTCTCATACAATTGCGCTTAGATGGCATTTTAAATTTTAAATGTCACTAAAATAGTGTTAAAATATTAGTGATTTGAAAGAATTTCGACTCTGTTACGGCTTTAAAAAAAATCTGCAACCTTTTATTAGCAGAACAATAGAATAATTCCGTGAATGTGCTATACAAAAGCTCTACTAATAAATTTAAAAAGAATAGATCAATCAAATTTTAGCAAGCTGTAGAAAATTTGGCTGCATTTTGATCTGTGCTTTTAGGAATACTGCTCATTTTGCTTGTTTTGACCGCCATCACATGGTTTTCAATGCAAAAAAAAACACAATCAGCACATACGCGGACAAGCGACAAAAGGCTGCAATCGTAAAACAAGAGAAATCTGCTTGCAGTGAAGTTGCATCTACACAATCACGTATTGAATTGTTCAATTGTAAAAATTAAAAAATCCAAACAACGTTTATTGTTTGATATTGAAAAAACGCCAAATAATCATCTTAATTACGGATTTATGGATTACAAACTTTGACTGTACATATTGATTTATTTAACAGCCAAAGAATCAAAGCTGAACCAGTTCGAGCAAGTTTGCGATTGGAGAACGTTGCCGCAAGACAACCAATTGTACGGCAAATGTGTGCCGCCACTCCGAAATTTCGTCGCTCGTTTTAAGGTCACAAATTTAATGGTAAAATCCATCCGAATTTTTTTAATTCAATGCTCAGTTGGCCGCGCCCTACAAGCTGGCCTACGGGATGAACAAGAAGAGTATGTCGACGCTGATGCGGGAAATGATGTGCTTTCTGTCGTATCCGGAGCGCTTTCTGGCGCACAACATCAGCATCATTCCCACAACGTGACAGCGGAACAGCCTGTAAAACCCGCAAACTTTTTGGAACTAATAAATTGGGGGATGATCTATAATTTATTAGTCCATGCGGTGTGCGGACAATTGGGCACCAGACCAAAATTTTCTTAAATAAATTTGGCTGGCTACAGTTTAGGCATAGAAATTTTTGGCGCAGGATATTTTGGCGCAAAAAATCTATACAAAGTTATGACATATCAAACTTTTGTAGGGCCGTCAAGTCAATGAATTTGTTTAGGGAAGGAGCACCCAGGTGTTCAATTTTTATTTTGCGCCAAAATACACTGTGCGCCAAAATAGCCTGCGCCAACATAACTTTGCGTCAAAATATCCTGCGCCAAAATGGCCGCGCCAAAATGGCATGCTCCGTTCAGGGCTAACGGAGTGCCACAAAAATACATTTCTCTGTTCCGCCAGCAAATTGCATCAGCTCAAACTGACCACGTCACCTTCGACGGTGCGCAGAGGCGCTCAATCCGCAAGCAAATCTTCGAAGATGACTACCTCAAATCGACACTGCTTCATCTCTACTACTTCGACTGTACGTGCTCTTCGACTTCAAAATGTCCTCCCACAAATAGTGCACAAGTTCGGGTGGAAACATTCCTCCTTCTCCTTTTTTACATGTTAATAGGGCCCCAAAATATTAGTAGAATTAGGGCGGCAAAAAATGTTATGCGTTTGATGTTGCCTTTCTGAATCCCAGGGCTGAGAGTTGAATGTTCGTGCTTGCTGATGCTTATCGTCATCTCCTTTGTGCAAATCGCAGTGTACGAGTGTTTTTTTCCCCTTTCATTCGCCATTTGTGCGTACCCTGTGTGCTCTTCCGTTCAAAGAGGAGTGACAAAGATGCTATCAGCATCACTCGTTTACGAGTCAAACGAAACTCAGAAGCCGGAACTGATTGCATTTTGTGGGTACCGCAAAAGATTATACCCAAATTCCGCGCTACACCAATTCAAAATGGCATTTGTCAATTGCCATTGGGGATTTTGCGTCGGCTGAATTTGAGAATTCATTTAATCCAATCACATTTGTCCGAATTTATTTGTTTTTAAATGATCGGATGTGATTTTTAGCTGTAGCCAAGAGCCAACTTGGCTAATCCCAATTTTTTGATCGGGTTTGACTTGCTCAGTCAAAATGAGATTTGCCCGCATCATGACATTCTATTGCTGTTGTGCTGTGCTACCAGCGTCGTTGGTGCTACTGGAAGAGAAAAGGCTGCTCATGGCAAAACTTTACTCAAAAATTTAATTTTTTAGATCTTCATTTTTTTAGAAAATCTGCAATCCAATCTCTGAAATGACCAGCAATGTTGTGGATTTGGTCAGCTCGCAAAGCGAAATGTCCAACGACGGGCCCAAGTATATGATTCCAATTTCGGTCAGAGTCACAGTGAAAGGCAACAACACCCATCCTCCGTGCACTGCCATCTTCATGGGAGGTCAATAATTTTGGTCCAATTCATGTACCAAAAGCCACTAGGCAGTGCATTAAAATATCTAATATCCACAAAACAACATTAAAATACCCACAAATGAAAATCTCCGCTAAAATCAACAAATCATAGCTCTTTGCTCAGATTGGTCGGATCACCAAGATTTTGGTACCATTCGAATTCAGTTCGTCGAGACGCGTCGAATGAGCTATGATTTGTTGATTTTTGCAAAGATTTTCATTTTGTGGGTATTTTAATGTTGTTTTGTGGGTATTTTCCATTTTTCTCAAAGCCATTATTCAACAACGGTTCACGGAATCTCCCTCTATCGCTCTCAATGCCAAATCCTATTAAGCTCCAAATTAGTGACATAATAAAATTTTTTAAAATACCCAGATCTATTGTATTTGACCATATCAAAGCGAACTAGGTGGACAGATCACATCAATGGGTTAAATGACGGAAAGAATTGGATCGGGGAAATGTTTGCAGTTTTTGATTAGCTGTCCAAAAATGGGTCAAAACAGATTTTTGATGTTAAATTTGGCAAATTGATGCATTGGAGGGACTGATGAGATCATGGTCGCGGAACAAAAACTGCGCCAAGTGTACCCGCAGTGCAAAACCCGAATTGGCATAATGGACTATCTGCGCCACGGGGAGGAGGACAACTCGCATCCAATTGACCTGTTGATGGTGGACGAAGAGCAAGGCGATGAATCCACCATTATTTCGCACTATATTGGTGAGTGATGCGACAATTTATGGCTTTATAAATTCATTTCACTCAAATTTAAATAATTGCGCCATTTTGTACAGACTTCCCCGCGCATTTGAAGCGCACCATTTGCCAACTGAACTTCAAAGTGCACACCCCGCAGAGTGCCTTCGCCCAAAAGGGGGCGGCCTCCCGTTTTCTGCAGCAACTGGACGACTGGCTCGAGTCGGGCCGCTACGCGCTGGTGCATGTGGACGCCCGGGGCCCTGACTCCGAGTTCATGCGCCTGCTCCTGGTGGACGTGGAGGACCCAGAGTGCCGCCGGAAGTTCCTCTGCGGCTAATTGGGGCGCCAAAAGTGCGAAAAGATCCAATCTTGAGACAAATGTGAATGTCCATAGTGATCGACGGAAAGCAATTACTTTATATTGACTTTGATTTGCAAAAGCAGTCCCAAATTTTGTTAATTTTTTTGCAATCAAATGTTTTACACAATCTCGTGCGAATGGCGTTCCATCAGCTAAAAAGCGGAGCCACCTATCATCATCAATCTATGCATGTGCTCACCAAATCAAGCCAATCTTGTGCTCCCAAGTGCAGTGGAGACTGCTTTTTCCGGTTCCAAATGGCGGCGCCAATTCAAGTGTTGCGGATGCGCGACTCAGCAACAACCGGAGTTTGGCAGAGCTCACGCGGATTTGTTCGATTTTCAAAATGCAATGAAAACCCAAAAGGGTCCCCCCTATGGTTTTGCCAACTTTGACATGCCAAAAAAATTATTTTATCGCATAGATAAACGCTTTTATGCATTTTTTGTTTTTAGAGCTACCTGCGTTGATTAGACTCGTTTCGTGAACTCCAAAAGTCCAAAACACAATTACCCTAAGGCAAAACAAACTGATCAAGTCAATTTCCGCGTGGAATTGGCTACACATATCGACACACTCTGAACAAAAAAAAATTCCCAACTTTATTTTGGTCTAATGCTAGCACGTGTTTTAGAGTGTTTCTGCCACTCAAACAAATGCTCAGAAGACCCAACAACTCCATTTGTGTGTGCGCCATTTTGTGTTTTCTGCTCCTGCTCTTTTTCTACCAACAGTTCGACTACGGCGCAACGTTCAAAAACGGCTATGTGCTGTTTGGGCGAGCTACAGTGCGCGACCGGTTCCAAACAGTGTTGGACAACGGCGTGTACATTTTCAGGGAGAGCAGACTCGCCCATCAACTGCTGGACGGGCTGCGCGGCATTGAGGTGGACGACTCCAAATTTTGAACATTGCTCGAACTCGGGGACCAGATAAACTCAGAAAAACTTAAAACATTTAATCTGGCTGACTTAAATTTGAACAAATTTTATGCAAAATTTGAAAGCAAAAATCATTTAGCAAAGACACTTTTTGTTTGCAGCACTTATGAAGAGAATTTGAACAAATTTTATGTGAAATTTGAGAGCAAAAATCATTTAGCGAAGACTCTTTTTGTTTGCAGCACTTATGAAGAGAATTGAATTAAAACAAAATAAATACATCATTTGTTTATATTTGCACCAGCCACAAGGCTACTTCCGGTTAATAAGAAATTTCCAATAAGTTCAGATTGGCCCGTCAGAACACAACCCGTACGGGCTGAACACACTGAACGTGGACTACACCGACAATGTGACCAAGTTCAAGCTCCACCAGACGCTGCTCAGACACGCCCAACCGGTCAAGATACATTGGGTGTCGCCGGGCGACAAATTGCCCTTCATCGACGCATCGGTGGACTTTGTGCTCAGCTCGCACGTGCTCGAGCACTTCTGGGACCCGATCGGCGCCGTGCTGGAGTGGCTACGCGTGACAAAGCCCGGTGGGTGGGGGGCAAATTTTTTTTATTTTTATTTTATTTATTTTATTTACGCATCAAAGCGCTAGGTCTCAGATGGTTGTAACAAAGTGTCAAAATATAAATGAATCAAGTAACATATAATGGATTTAATGGGATGTGTAAACAGTGCTGAGGTCAAACTTATCAAGCAGCTTAGTAAATCTTTTAGGCTCATTTTTCTTAAGTTCTTCTGGAAGCTTTTTATAAAGTCTTGAAGTTCTTATAAAGAATGAGTTAAATCTAACCGAATTTGAGCATCTTTGGGTTTGTAATTTGTATCTTTCGCCTCTGGTACTTAATTCTTCTAATAATGAGTTTCTATTATAATTATTAGCTGTTACTTGTTAGGTGTGCTTTTGGTGAAATCCTCCCATTGCGATGGAAAAATTTATTCAAAATTTACATTGGGCATAAATGTCATAACTCAATAGGCGGATATGTGTACATGGACATACCGCACAAAGAGCGCACATTCGATCGGGATCGCAATCGGACCACGCTGGCCGAGCTGTTGGCACGACACGTGAAGCCGATGCCCAATGGCACAGATCCCTACCATCATCATTCTGGTGAGTCGTCAATCCTAATTTCTTGGCATGGCGACACTAGCGGATCTTAATGTGTAGCCGAATGGGTCATTTTAGCCTAATCCAAGGCAAGCTTATTTTATCTTAGCTTAAGCTCAGCTTTTTCTAAGTCTTATGTGTAACAGAGTGATTGTTGTCTCTTGGATGTCTGAATTGAGTTTGTCACTGTTTTTTAAGTAAATGAATAGGTATTTTGCCCGCAAGTGTCGGCACACCCATTTCTTGTCTATCCCTTCCTTCCCGTAGTCTGGATCACCGAGGACCTGCTCCAGCTGAGTGCCAACCAGAACTGGACGGTGCACACCTGGCGAGACGAGGACGACAAAACAAGTGTGAAGGGAAACAAGGCAATTGGCTTCACGATTGTGCTGCGCAAGGTCTGAATGCCGGGGCGGTGGATGGACGACGCCCTGTGAATTGCAATAGCAGCAGAATTCCATGTCCAGCATAAAAAGGAATTTTGAATATTTATTTATATTTACCTCATGGTCTCATAGGTGCCAAAAGATAATAACGATACACACAATGAGCATGCGAAAAGATTAATTTGCTCCAAAAATGGTTGATAAAAGCTACCAAATTTTTTGCATCAATATTTGACGCGCCATAATAACTTTGTTGTTCAGAATGGTCAGATCAGCCTAATTTTGGTACCATTCGATTCAGCTCATCGAGAATCCACTCGCCAATGAGAATGGCCAATCAATCAAAAAATAGGCGAGTCATATAGAAAATTAGCACTCTTTTGGATAAAAATTAAAGAGAAATGTTTATTTTGCTTTAAAAAAAATTATTTTAGCGAAAACTCTAAAAGCCAGCAATTTATAATGATCAGAAAAGCTTAATCTAGGCTTAGGCCAATGGCCAGACGCTAGATTTGAGTTTTATAAAATTCCCTTTGATTTCACGTGTTATGATCAATGATCATTATAGGTTGATTTTGCTGGCTTTTAGAGTTTTCGCCCAAATAAATGACTGCCCATAATTAAATATTATCGGCCGGGGACAAAGACGGATCAGTGTGATAACTGATAACTTACGAAATCCACTTGAAGCCTAAGTATAAAGTCCAAATTATCTAAGCTTGGAGTGTTTAGGCATTTTGGCTTGATTAAATGTCCAAAATGCTTTGCTCTGATCGGGCTGATCTTCATGAAAATTATCCGCAAAAGTCGGATTCGGCAATAGCTAATGTACAATTTGTTTTTTCTTAGCTATATATAAGCATTCTCATATGACCAAAATGGGAGCAGACAAAAGAAGTGCACAGCAATCAAAATTCAAAAGCACGCGCAAGCATTGACGGAAGCAGATAGGCGCCTCTATTTACGAATGGTATAGCGCAGTACCAGAACCGAGCAGGAAGCGCTGCCCATAACCAGTCCAGAAGAAATCCGAGATGCGCACCCACCGGGCACCCATGCGAATTATATTTATATTTCCTATTTGGATGACGGGCGGCATTTCTGATCTGGTGGCTGACTCCCAGCGATCTCTGACTTTTCGGGACTGACCTGGCGCTTGAACTGGGACTTTATGTGAATGGTCTGTGAATTCTAGAGTTTAGGTAGACCCTTAGACTGCTCGACTGGGTGTTGATCCAATTCTGGCTAATCAACCCCAATCGTCAGCCGATTTGATGAGATATGTGCGAGCTGCTTATGCCTGATCCACTAAAACACATCCATTGAAGTGTTTTGCGAACATATTCATTTTGCAAAAAATGTGAACTAGGCGATGGGTCGAGTTAGGATCGCTGCCGAGACTTCCCTTTGAGCTGTTTGACTTCTGACTTTGCCTCCAATTGGTTATCGCAATTGCGCATCTCTTCAAACGACGATGGAGGACAGACAACAAACACACATTCGGCGCCAGTTTTGCTGGCGCTTTCATTTTACTAGTATTGATTTTCACCTCAATTTACGTACATTTCTCTCCAGCTCATCACAGTGGGCGACAGCTCTGGCGCAAAATGCATGTGCGCAGGCGAGTCTATGTTTTATGACCGAATTAGATACTTAGATTGTGTGGGGAAGGTCTACCAAATGGAGTCAAGTCTAAATTGTTTGGTCCAGCTTTTGAACAAGTTATGGCCAAAAACGCAGAAATCTGCTGATTTTAAAACTTCCATTTTTAGGACACTTCGATGCTGCGTCTCCAACAGAAGGACTCTGCTCCCACTTGCAGCCACACTGTTCAGCATTGTGTGGTTTCTATTGCCGCAAAAAGCGCCTACTGGTCCAGTGTCCCGATTTGCAATTGGCGCTGCGGGGCCCCAATCCGACCAACAGCCAGGCAGCTCCAGCAGCACAATCAGGAGCACCACAAGGGCAGTCAAAACCAATCAGACGGGCGCCATCGTTGTGCACTCGGCCACCTACTATCGCCACAGCAAAATGTGTGCAGGAACTTTGAATGGGGGAATGGGACATTAGAGAGCCGCCATTAGGGCGCAGCCATTAGAGCGCGGGGGTCATTAGGGCGCCGATTTATTTTTTTAAATTTATTTAATTCACATTATTAGGCCGATTTAGGATCTCCTTTTAGCAAAATCGATAAAGCAAATTCCATGGTTTTGCCAACTTTTGACCATGCCATAACTTTGTCCCCAACAAGGAACACTAATCACACATTTACACTAAAAAATTGAAAAAATGGGTATTGACGCCCTAATGACCCCAACTCTTGAATGGAATCGCCTTTAAAATTTTAAAAATTTAATTTCGAAGCGCAAAAACGCGGCAATCATGAAGAATTCGCATGCCTAGCAAAAGTCGATCGATACCAGAATTAGGCCGATCTGACCATTTTGAACAAAGTTATGAAGTCTGCCCCACTAGACTCTACCCATAAACACGTCAGAGACATTTGGAGGGCTGAAAAGTCACACTGAAAATCAAATGTTTGTTTCGTCACAAAACAAAATTCCGCCTTCTAGATACGGCGACAACAGCGTGATTCTGCTGATCAACGCGCACGACCAAGTGCCCGTGGATCGGCTAAAGCTGTTCGCCACCTCAAGCAATGCGACCGACTCGCATCGTGAGACGGCGGCGCTGCGCAAAGGCTACGGGGCAGAGGCACCCTGTCGCTGGACCATATTCTTCGCTGTCTTCCACACCGTCCAGGAGCCCACCCAACTGCAGCTGGCCTCCAGCGGTGGTGGACCTCCACAAGAGACTGAGGCATGAAAAAGCGGAACAGCAAATTTTTGAAAGCAATTTTGACATGAAATGGTTTTCAAAATAAAAATCAAAAAATCAGAAATTAAAAATGTGGCTACAATTAGGACACAAGAAAAAGGGAGTCCACCCCAGCTCGACCAGACTATTAAATAAAAATAGGATTAAATAATAATTCATATATGTCTAAGCCTAATGTGAAACCAAGTTGGCTATTTTAGCTTAAGCCAATGCAAGAATGCAAGCTTAGCTTAAGCTTAAGTATATTCTATTTTTATTTAATAGTCTGGTCGGTTGGGTTGACCCTGAAAAAGGATACTCAAGTACGATCCCTCCTCTGGCGTTCGGAACTTCGGAAGGTAATAAGGCCCGCCACGTTTCCAGAACGAGAAAAAGGGAAGGAAGTAAGCGCATAAAATCATCAGCACAGAAACAGTTGAGACCACGGCGCCCCATTTGGCGGTTTTTTAACAAACGTCCTAGCACCCAATTATTCATTTGTGTCCGAGTGCTCATAGTACGAGCCAAAATCTTGAGTATCCTTTTGTTGGATTTTTTTATTGTTTGCTCTATAAATCTCAAAAATTTGATTTTTTATATATAAAAGACGTCCAAATGTGATTCTATAAAATTTCTACAATGTTACATTTGAAGCTATAAATCTCAAAAATTTGATTTTTTATATATAAAAGACGTCGAAATGGGATTCTATAAAATTTCTACAATGTTACATTTGCATAGATATTGTTGCGCAATGCGTACGAGGCAAAAGGAGGCGGCCGCGGAGGTGTCCAAGTGGCCGTTTGCTACTCGCCCCAGTTCTATTGGGAGCACTGGCAGCTGTTAGTCACCACTGTGGAGGTGTACCGCCACTACGGGATGGCGCTCCAAGTGCTCTACGTACAGAGTGCACTCAAGCAGCTGCTCGACCTGCTCGAGGTGCTCAATTGATGGAAATTAATTGATCATTTTTGAAATGGTAGTGCATTAAAATACCCATAAACAAAATGAAAATACCCACAAAACAACATTAAAATACCCAAATGAAAATATCCGCTAAAATCAACAAATCATAGCTCATTCGACGCGTCTCGACGAACTGAATTCGAATGGTACCAGAATCTTGGTGATCCGACCAATCTGAGCAAAGTTATGACATGTTAAGTCCCTGACTTGCGGCTCCACTGAAGTTTTGACATGCCATAACTTTGCTCAGATTGGTCGGATCGCCAAGATTTTGGTACCATTCGACTCAGCTCGTCAAGACGCGTCGAATGAGCTATGATTTGTTGATTTTAGCGGAGATTTTCATTTGTGGGTATTTTAATGTTGTTTTGTGGGTATTTTAATTTGTTTTGTGGGTATTTTCATTTTGTTTTGTGGGTATTTTCCATTTTTCTCTTTTTGAAATTTATATTTTTTCAAATTGGCAAATATTTTGAATCTGCGTTCAGGGCTTCAGAAAAAGAAAAAATCGAATTTGCCTACAAATCTATAAATAATTTTCCTGCAGCAGATATAAAATGATGCAATTTTAGAATGCAAATTTCTCTCCGTTTATTAGACCTATTCGGGTGTGGTCGAAGTGGAGAAGTGGTCGCCGATTGAACTAGACGAGGACGGCAAGCGCTTGGTCGGATTCGACCCGAACGGGGACCTGAACTGGCGCAACCAGGCCACCGCCAGCAACGACTGTCTGTTCAAGTACCGGGTGAGTGGAATACCGGACAATGGGGCACCAAATGTAAATGTTTTAAAGAGAAGCTAACATGGTCTTAAATTCCAAACTGTAGCCGAGTTTACTTGAGAACATTTCCCATTTGCTAATTGTCAAAAAAATTCGTTGCCCAATTGTCCGGACATCGGTGAGCGTGACAAGAAAAACATTTCTCCATTTTGGAGGCCGCATTCGACTATCTGCTGTTCGTGGATTTGGACGACGTGCTGATCCCGATTCTGGGCAAAACGTACATTGACGAGCTAAATGTGCTCGCCTCCATGGTGGGCTTGTAATGCTAATGATTTTTTTACATTTATTTTAAAAAATAGCTACCCGATGCGGCTGCATTCCTCTACAGCAGATTCAACTCCAGACTCAAAGCGGGTAACAACGCACAAAAAACATTCACAAAAGTTAAAAATTCACAGAATCACTGTTTCACCGATTTTTTTACAAAATGATTATTTAAATATTTTTTCATGTATTTTTGGCGCTGTTTCAGACCCATCCAATTTCTCGCTGTACCAGACTCTCTCGTCCATCTATCTGGAGTTGGATGCGTTGCCAGCAAAATTTGTGGCGAACTCTTCCCGCGTGGAAATTGTGTGGTTCCACGATGTGACCATCAAATTACCGAACACAAGAGAAGTCCGTCTAGACGATTGGGAAGGTAAAAACTTTTCAATTTTTATTTTTTAAAATTTTTTGAGCGGGCCAACTGGTCCACTTTCGCTACTGGCGCTCCCCGAACACGTCTTTTGCGATGAAAGAACACGCCAGAGAATTGGTACTTATCGGGGTGTAACAAGCAATCTTATTTGAAACTGAATCCGAAAAATTAGGATAAAATAGGGTAAATGGGACATCTTGAAATTTACTTTAGAATGATTAAAATCACCACATGTTATAGGTTATAGCTCAATCCACGTCAGATCGGCCTAATTCTGGTAACCATACGACTCAGCTCGTTAAGACGCGTCGATATAATTTGTCGATTTAAAAATTTTTAACTTGAAACGCCAAAAGAAGAATCCCCCACATGGTTTTTTCCAACTTTGACATGTCATAAATTCGGCGAAAACGTGTTGCCGGCCAATATTTTTTATCGTTTTCTACGCCAAACTTCCCTATTAAGGATTTTCCAAATTTTTTTTGACGACCAAAATATATATATTTTGTTTACAAAAATTGTTTTCAAAAATTATTCTGAACACGAAGATAATAGTTTTTTTGCAGCCGCACGCTCTGTTCAACTTCCACGGGGTCGCCAATCAAAAAGTTCTCCGCCAAATCGACGCCAAATTTGAGGCGCATCGGCAAAAACACAGCGAAGTGTTCGCCAAATTGCCCAGGCGCCAATATTATTTTGCCGAATTCACGCGCTGTTATCAAAGGTTCAGGACTTTGCGCCTGAACGTGTGCCATGGTACAAAAGTGGGAATAAAAATTCAAAATTTATCACTGATTTTAGAATATTAAAATTTTGAAAAATCCAAATTAAAATTGATTAAAAAAGTTGTGGCTATTTCAATTTTTCGTGGGAATAAAAATTCAAAATTTATCACTGATTTTAGAATATTAATATTTTGAAAAATCCAAATTAAAATTGATTAAAAAAGTTGTGGCTATTTCAATTTTTCGTGTGCAGGTCCAAAACTGTGCAGCATAGGCCAAGTGCCGGATCTGCAGTGTTCAGTGGCCAGACGCCATTTTCGTCTTCAAAGCCCCACTGATAATGCACAACAACAGCAGTTGGCCATTTTCACTGCGAAAGAGGCCACATTTGAACAAGTCAACAATGGCTGCATCCTGTGAATTGGCATACCTAGTTGTATAAATCATTTTATAATTTCAATTTCAATTTCCACACGCAAATATGTACTACTATTTGGCACACAAATTGGTTCTAATCTTCACGTGCATAAAATAAAAGCCATTCTGGAATGTGGGAGTGTATTTTGAATCAGAAGAAGAACACACGTAGTCATAGAAGTTGGGACGAAACTTTTCAACCAGGAAAAATAACAATGATTCATTCCGTTGGCCACCTGTGTTCTACCAACTGTTCAAACCAGTCCAAGTGAATGCGCAGAATTATTGATTTCGTTCGCGACATCTGCATTTTTCTATTAAAATTAAAGTAATTAAACCCATTCGCATTGACAATGTTCTCCACATTGTACTAAATATGAGCACAAATTTGCCTTTGGAAGGTCAAATAAACTAAAAAAGGCGATCAATCGTGACTGGCCAAACTTCTATAATTCCTGTTAAATGAAGCGAAAAGAGAACCTTAAATTAATACTGGTTTACAATCGTGAATACGCCTTAGATAGGTTGGATGAATTTCGTTCATCTTTCCAACAAGTAAAATATCTCCTCGAGAGACAATCAACAATTAAAAATTAATTTTTGACATGAATTACTCAAAATAAAAAATTAAATATAAATCAAGTAATAATAAAAAGTCATATAAAATGGAAATTAAAACGATTAAGAGATCTCGGCGGGAGCACCCTGAGCCCAATCATGAATTTTATTCCGGACCGATGCATTGGTAATTTGTAATTTCATACCCAAAAATAAATAATCGGCAATTTATGGCTCATCGCGGAATGGCACTCAAACATGGCGAATGCAATAAATTGTTGTTGTCGCTCTTGGAAAATTTTGGTACGGGAAATCGGGAAAAACACGAGAACAATCCAGCAGGAGTTCAGCCAATCCTTGGGTCTATTGATTTTGATTGGGGCGCGGAGGACAGTACTACTGCAGTTTACTCCCCCCACCTCACCTTATTTTATTCGGGTTTCATTTTACAGGGGAACCGGGCTAATTTCAATTACATTGGGGTTTCTGAGGGTGAGCCATCCATGTCCCGTGTCAATTTGGACCGTTTGACTTAGTAAAAAAGTTTTTGGATGTGACGGTTTAAAAAGCCGTTTGATGTCGCGGACAGCGGGCCGCCGCGACGAGGGTGCAGCGGCGGGCGTAGGCAATGACAGGGCAGTGCACGAGAGTGCATCACCCGGTGGTGCAGCTGAGGGGCGCGGAGTCAGCGAAGGCAACGGGGGCGATCGGAGAGCGAGGCAAAGGGCGCAGTGATCTACGCGGAGAGCGAGGATCACGACTGGAGGAAGGAGCGCATAAATACGGAGGGATTCATGGGATCGGGGTTCAGTCGTTCAGTCACTCGTTCAGTCTTTCGTTCACCCATTGCCATTTTCTGTGTGCATTATTTCCCCCCAATAAAGACAAGGTGGATCGGTGGTGGGATTATACCGAGTTCAAGGAAAGGAAATCCTTGACATTTGAGCAGAACAACGGTTTTGCGGTGTCAGACAGACCAAAAGTTGACACCGGATACGGATTCCATTGCGCGCCCTGAGAAACGCCGGTGTAACCAAAATTAGCCTAAAGCCTAAACATCCTTGCTGGAAATTGAACAGAGTTAAAAACTGGGGAGGGGACCGACGGGTAAACAGCAGTAGTACACCATTGAGGGTTGTGGATGGCACAGTTGTGCGCGACCCCTCCATCGTGCACATCGTTCTCATCCGGTTGTGGTTGTGGTCACACACGAGTAGCCGTCCACCGCACAGTCGGCCAACCCGGCCGCCGTGGTGGTGCACAGGCCCGGCGTGAACGGGTTCGGCGAGCCGTTCAGCAGACGCCATTGGGCGTTGTTGGTGGTGCACACCAGCGTGTACACTTGGGCGTTGCCCAAGTCGGTGGCAGTCGGAACCGAGAACAGGTGCACGGCTATCTCGGCCTGAAACACGCGCCCATTTATGTATGTGCATGGCTCAAATATTTGATTCCCCCATTTTTTTCGAGTCGAGATTGGGTCAACTATCAACTTTTTAAAAATATTTTTTTTGTGTAATTTCGTTTTCGTCCCAATTATGGCTCATTCAATTTGACACAACGAGCTGAGTTGAATGATAGCAAAATTTGAAGAGCTCTCTGATCAATCAGAACAAAGTTAACAAATGAATGTCGGACAATGGGCACCAGGAAAAACTTACTAAGCCCAAAATGTAAGCCTACTTCTGAGCCTAAAGTGTAGCCAAATAAATTTAATATCTAATCTGGTTTGGATTTTGGGGCGGATACTGTCCAATGTGCTATATGAACAGACCGAAGTAATTTTGGAAGCCGACTTTAAGTTTTAAATGATCGTTTCACCAACCGCTGTGCCGACCGGGCAGTTTGTGGTGATCGTTGTGCATCCGTTCACATCGGTGGATTGGGTTACAGTTGGCCTAAATTCAAAAATAAAAATTAATTTTTTATATATGTTGCGTCCGATCCAGAGACGCGTCCGACTCTGAGTCGGACGTCCGATCCAGAAACAGAGCCATTGCCCCTGGATCGGACGTCCGATGGAGAGAGAACTCCAATCAACCCATTTTCCGTCATTTCATGCAAGAAAAATTAAGGTTCAAAATGGAGCTTGCATTTTCTGAACAAATCGAAGCCTACTTTACAAGCAAGAATTTATGACAATGGAACAAGTGCCACAAAAAGAGACAACCTTTCGCGCGGCTGTTGGCGCCGACTCACTCACTGGCACTCAAGGTATATTTTCCTTCTTTTTTCTTGCATGAAATGACGGAAAATGGCTTGATTGGAGTTGTCTCTCCATCGGACGTCCGATCCAGGGGCAATGGCTCTGTCTCTGGATCAGACGCATAGGTTTTCAGCTCAAAATAGGTTTTTTGGGCCCCCAAAATAGGTAAATGTGCCATTTTTATCGCATTTTTGTGATGAAATTTTAGTCCAAAAAACGCAAAAATTGGTGAAAATAGATAATTTAAATTCGAAAACTTGATTGACAATAGGGGTTTTTGATGTGTTTTTCTTGCATAACTCAGCAGCACCTACACGCAGGAAAAATAAGTAAAAGCCTAAAAATCCGATCCCTACTGATTACGGAGATAACAATCAAAAATTAAAAGTATTGAAAATTAAAAGTATTGTTTGCAAACTGATTGCACAAACCGTGCCACGCTCACCGCCTGGGGACCTGCGACGCCGTTGAAGCCGCTGGCCACTGCTTGCGCCAGTGTCAGTGTGGTCAGTGAAGACTCCTGTGAAAATGCACAACATAGAGTTGAGCGCCAAGGACCGATTTCAGGCGATCCTTTGGTTCAGTTCAAAGTTCAAATTTCACTCATTAACTGGCTTTTTCAACCACTTCGAATTTGCGTCTCTCTCCCCATCTCCCATACATAATTTCGGTTCGGTTCGGGATCTGGGGACCGGTGCAGCTCTCATCTACCTGGCAAGCGGTGCACGAGGTTGTTGTTGCCGTGGTAGTCGTTGCGGCGGCTGCGGCGGCGGCAGTCGTTGCCGCAGCTGCGGCAGCCGCATTGGACGAGGTTACCGACTGGTTTGGTGCGCAGCCCAGAATCTGCTCCGGCACAGCCCAGAGCAGCACAACAAAGTAGCTCCAGCAAATGGCTAGACGATGCATTTTTCGTGGCAGAAATAACATTCCGATAACTTCTCAAAACGCATCGAAATGATTCAAATTTGTCGATATATGTAAACTATGAGTTAGTATGAAATTTTGACCAAAAAACCTCTTCATCCCCTCCACTCACGGTTTTTGCCAAATCATATGGCACAAGTTTACCAAATTCGGTCACACACTATGACTAGGGAGGGAGCCAATTTCCTCTCAAAAATGTTGTGTTTAATCGAGTGTGAGAATAATCTCGACGTCCGCAGATGCGCAAAAAGACGTGAACTGAAAACTTGCTGATTATCAGCGGCGCTAAGCGCAGAAACGGGGAGCTGGCGCAAAGCAACATTTGGCGTTGGGATTGGTGGATGTGCATGCTGCGGCTGCGCAAAAACTGTGAATGTCGCGATGTTGAGCGGCTACTGCGCGGCTAGTCCCCATTTATATCACCAGAACAGAGGAGAGAAGCGACAAGAGATGTGCGACGGGTGGAGGCAGCTTCTCAGTGATTGCTGAACTGGTCATCAGCGGCGGCGGTTATCGCCTCGCGCTCAAATGGCAGCGGTCTTGTGGCTTTTTTAGGTCCCTTCGCAAAAAAATTAGCCATTAATGCTTGCGGGCGCGCATCTCGGCGCTCTCTGGACTGGTTTTCAGCAACGCTTCTTGCGCTGTTCAGACTTGAGACGCATACCTAAATATAAATATAATTCGCATGGGTGCCCGGTGGGTGCGCATCTCGGATTTCTTCTGGACTGGTTATGGGCAGCGCTTCCTGCTCGGTTCTGGTACTGCGCTATTCGTTACGCCTTTTGGCTCCCACCAATGCTTGCTTTTGTTTATAAATTTGATTATTCGCTTTGTCAATATGTCATTTTTTGAAGACAATGACTTTTGGGAAACTCGGCAGAATTCGGCAGTGAATATAAGATGCTTACTTAATACTTCCTCGTCCCTCCTCTGTCCAGGAAATTATTTTAAAATTGCAAAATTCAAAACACAGCCGTTGGGATAGATGGCAAAAGGGCAGAAAGCAAAAACACGGATCAAAGGCCGATTAGCAGAAGTACTGTTTATCCATTGTCAAAACTCTTCTATTGCGCCAGATATGTTTTTCCAAAAACACTCCAAATTACTAAATTTGCTCCAGTCTAAACAATAAGTTGTTTGAGCCCAATCCTTGGGTCTAGCCTATGCCCTTTTGGTGGTTTAAATATTTTATTCGCGATCAAATAATAGCAATAAATATTAATAATAATTTTTGGGGATACAATTAAGAATATTGCAAATTAGTTGGAAGAGAAGGACATGCAGTATGAAAATTGCACATTCAATTGAAAGACGCCAAAATGTATTGCACCAAATATCAAAGATTTTGGCGCCAAATTTATAATAAAATTAGGCAAATTTTAATTTTCTAAAAATGAATAAATGGCCAAGTTTTCAAATTCAATTTTTGGCGCCAAAATTAAGTTAAAATATCAAAACAATTTGTTTTATTTCTCCGGCGCCCGCCTCACATAGTGGAGGGCATGCCCATTCGCGCGTCCGTACTTTGGGCGGGCGCATTCGCTGCAATCAGCGCCTTTAGACGCTCCAACTCGGCGTTCAATTTCACCATCTCTTGGCGCAATTCTGAGGCACAAAAAAAATTAAAAATTAACAAATGAATTGGATAAATTTTTAATTTAAAAAACCAATATCTAAATTTCTCAACTTATAATTATTATTAAAAAAAAATTAAAAATTAACAAATGAATTGGATAAATTTTTAATTTAAAAAACCAATATCTAAATTTCTCAACTTATAATTATTATTAAAAAAAATTAAAAAACAAACAATTTTTATAGTATTAAAATTCCAAAATTTAAAAACCAAAATTTGCATTGAATGCCCATTTACCGCCATTTTCGGCCTCCAGCATTTGTGCCCTGCGCGATCGGTACTCGAACACTGCGCGTCGATTGGCTCGACAGCGCTTCGCCGCCTCGTTGTTGCGTCGGCGACGGTCCATGTACTGTTTGTGTGGGAATCGAATGAATTTCAGACCCCAATCTTAGGTTCGATCAAGTAAGTACAAACTGTTAAAATCAGTTCTTAGTCATACACGTCCATCAAGTTCAAGCAGTACACTCAAATGTTAATTGGGAGTCAGTTCTTCTAATGTTTGCAACAAAAATAAACATTGAAGAGCTTGAAATTTTGAAGAAGGACATGAGTGCATGGCTTAGGTCGTTAGGTCGATCGGTTCAGAGTGATCAGTGATCAGCGATGATAAGCCAAATTCAGACCCGAGCAATAATCATTAGCCGAAATTAGCCGAGTTCAAAAACCAAATAAATGGTCCGATCAGATCTGGTCAGATCATTCCAAACAGTAGTATATCAAATCAATTCCAAAAAACATTGCAAACAGTCTAACAGTCTGATCAAATATTTGTTCAGTTTAAGCAGTACTTCCCCAAATTTGAATTTACCCGTTCCAACTCTTCGCTGCTGCGCACTTTCAGACGCATTGTGTGCCCCTCTTCGCCAGCGCCATTCTGCGCCTCGTCCATCTCTCCATATGAGGCGCATTCCTTGCTGAGCAGCAGCCGAAACGCTGACTCTCCGCCCAGCGAGTCATCCCCGGAACATCCCGAATTGCTGTTGAGGGGAAAATGGGAAAAATAAATTGATGATGGTGGTCTACATTCTACGTTTTGTCACTTTTTTGAATAAAACAATCAATCGCCATTGATAAGTTGATCATTTCATTCTGTACCACATGTTAGTGCTCCTCTATCTGCAACTGATTAATGGCGATCAAAAGCGATCTTTTGGCTTCAACAGAATGATCTGGAATGTGGAACCCGAAAAGGCATTTAAAGCTGGCTGCTGTAAATCATTTCTGTTCAGCACTCTGATCACACTGATCAGCTTTGTTCTAAATCATTTCCGATCAGCACTCTGATCAGTGATCATGATCAGCTGATCACTACTATTGTGAATAGTCCGCATCAACAATGGGCAGTTGTTACCCGGAGGGGGAGGAGCTGCTGTGCCGAGTGCGGTCACTGCCGCAAATGGTGGTCACGGTGCTGCCGGCGCCGGGCAGTGTGGACGACGGCGAAATGGAGATGCTGACGGGGCAAGTATAACCAATCTCGTGCCCGCTACTTCCAGTTTTATCGGATTTGTTTTACTGGGAAGAGTTGGGCGACCGTTGGGCCCCGTATCCGCCGACCCCGCTGCCCGAAGAGTGTTCATCGGTGTCACTGCTGCTGAGCCCCTTCTCCGCTGTGGTCGTTGCGGCTGTTGTTTTGGATTGTGCGCACTGCTGCCCAACAAAGTCGTGCTTAAATGGGCATCCATCATTGTAAGGACATTTGTTTCGAGAGTTACTAAATTGCTTTGGCAAGTTATGGCTTGAACCTAGAACTATAGAACTTCAGCATCACCCATCTGCTAGCCAATGGCCCCAGACAATTTCTAGTTTGCCTATGAGTTGAACAGCTTGAACAACTTTTGAATAGAGGCATTTTTTCTGCTTTCAAAGACACCAGGTTTACAATTTATTGCATCCACTATGGCTTATGGGCCATGTTACGAGGTTTTAGGTATTGGAAAAATCGCTGATTTTTGAACACCAGCAGCTCTATGCACATATTCATATGTACAATGCTTGGCGCCAGTGTCAGTGTGGCCAGTGAAGACTCCTGTGAAAATGCACAACACAGAGTTGAGCGCCAAGGACCGATCTCAAACGATCCTTTGGTTCAGTTCAAAGTTCAAATTTCAATCATTTAACTGGCTTTTTCAACCATTTTGGGCGCCAAATGTTGTGCTCTATCCCCCAGAGTTGAATGCAGCCTAATGGCGCTTTAGCTAAACAAATTCCCTTTTATTAAGTACAATCAAACCTGAACTTGCTGTTGGTGCTCTCCGTGCAGCTGCTGCTCATTTTGGTGGTGGGTGGCCATTTTTTCGGCAGCACCATTTGGTGCCCTCGCCTTCTCGGAGGATGCGTCCAGCAATCCACTGCACAGCTCTGTGCGTGAGGCGTGCACTGTGGGCGAAGTGCGTCGCTTGTTGGGCGCCGCCAGCAACGAGCCCAGCGCCGAAGAGGAAGCACTGCTGCCGGCTGGTCCAGTCGAAGAAGGTGCTGAACAAAGAACAATGTAGGTATAAATTTGGAGGGAAATTGTGCACATAATGCCAATGCTTTTTTTATTAATCTTTAATTTAATCATTAAAAATGACTAAAATGAAGGAATTTTCGGCACTACGAAATTTACGGACCGACATTTGCGGATCCTAAGGTGCAGCCAAGTGGTTGGCTTAAGCCTAGACCAGCTTAGCTTAGCTTATATCTAAGCCTAACGTCTTATTTGACCCTAAGCTTGCAAAAGCTTTGATTTTTTTGCCACCGCCCGCAAATTTCGGTCCGCAAATGTCGCACCACCGGAATTTTCAATGTCCAATTACACAATTTTTGATGTTATCCGTGATCAGTTAAAATCTAATCAATCGATCGATTCTTCACAAAATCATACCCGATCGCTTAGTTCGATCTAAGTAATCGTTTGATCAGTCGATTTTCCAATATGATCTAATACTTTGATAGATTTATCCGATTCTTAATTATTTAACGGTCAGATTATTCACCGGATGATCTGATTGATCACTGATCAATTTATCCTATCCTATTGTCTCACTTAACAATTTCTATTAAGATCAACTTGGCATAAAAATGATAAAATGTTTGCCCGTTTGCTGCTGTTCCTCTGTGCCTTTGCCCATTTGGAGGTGTCCCTGGAGCAGTATTTGCGCAAACGGGTGCAGCAGCGGTGGAAAATTGGACGCGAACGAAGACGCGAGGGAATTGGACGAATCTTATATTTTAGCAATTACTTTTCTTAATTAAGTTAATTTTTATCTGTTTTACCGGCCATTTCCAGGACACTTTTTCGGCCGACGAGTGCATCCATTTGGGAGGCTAGAGTGGGAAATTATTGATATTAATTTTAAATTTTCTTTATTTCCAAAAGTGCCCATTTCATAGACCATTTTCGAGTGCAGCCATAGCCGACGGATGAGCGCCATGTGAGTGTACTAAATGAATAAAAAAATTTGATTAGAAATAAAAAATTATTGACGGACCATAATTTGGGATCATGTTAACCGATTTTGGTGACTTTTTCAGAATTTATATAGAGAATTTATCTTTTATCCAATTAAGTGAATTTACTGAACAAGGTAAAGAAAAACTATTAACGCACATTTTAAAAGATTTTCTAATTCAACAAAAATTTTCTCAATCGTAGTATCATTCGACAGCCAGCCCTTGGAATTCCCTATCAAAAAAAAAACATCGAATCTCGTGTTTCTACAATTTTTGATCATGTCATTTGCTTTTGAATAAGGTTGATTTTTCGACATTATCATCATTAACCTGATGAGTGTTGCAGCCCGGACCGGCACAGTCCAGTGCCGAACGTCCCAGTGCCAGAGTGTTTGAGGGGCCATAACTCAGCCAGATTTAATGCTAAGAAAGTGGATGAGATGTCATTGGAAAGCTCAAAATGTGCCCTATCCAATGGTCTGCTCTGCTCTAAGATTTGCTGAGAATTGGCCAAGTTATGCCCAAATGTTTGGAAAAATCGGCCAATTTTCGACTTTTTTGCCCATAACTTGTTCAAAACTGGACCAAGCAATTCAGACTTAGCACCATTTTTGTAGAGCTTCCAAAGATCTATCCAATAAGTCCAAGAACTCTTTTCTACCTTCGTTTCTTTTCCAGTTATGCCTCATAAAAAATCCTGGCACTGGAACGTGGGCACTGGAAGCTTCCCTACCGTTGCGCGAGGAGATTAACTCGGAACCAAAATGAGATTAATCTGGAACCAATAAACTGGACAAAGTTATGCCATGTCAAAGTTGGCAAAACCATGGCTAAGGTGTAGCCAAGTGGGCTATTTTGGCTTAAAGCCTAGGCAAGCTTATGCTTATGCTTAAGCTTATGCTTATGCTTACGGCACTTGTCTGACAAAAGTTGGCATTTGGTTCCAGATTAATCTCATTTTGGTTCCAGATTAATCTCATTTTGGTTCCGAGTTAATATTTTCCGTACCGTTGCAGCCTACCGCCAATCTATTGCAATATCATTTGATAGGGTAGGCTTCCCCGCCCACATTGATGCATATTCGCCTTGTTAAGCGTTACCATTTTTGTGCGCCGCCATCTTGCCCTGTTCACTGGCTTCGGACGATGAATCTGGCAGCTGGTGTTGATGTCGCTGTGTGACGGTCCCCTTTGGCAATTGATCCCTCTGTGGGCTGGTGATGATCACCGATTTGGGTCGGCGCGGCGTCGAGGAGTCAGCAGCAGCACTGCCTTTGGCTTTGCTGAAATAATCCGAACGAATTAACGGATAAAAAAAAGTTACGAAAAATTGAAATTGAAAAAAGCTGAAATAATCCGAACGAATTAACGGATAAAAAATGTTACGAAAAATTGAAATTGAAAAAAGCTGAAATAATCCGAACGAATTAACGGATAAAAAAAAAAGTTACGAAAAATTGAAATTAAAAAAATATATATTTTCAGATTTTTCCACCTGAAATCCAGCGGACCCTCATCATTGTCAGCAATGGGCGCCAAATTGTTGTGGCGTTGCTGTTCACTCTCTTGGCCTCCATTATTGCATTTCCCAGGTTCGTCGCCATTCTTTGAAGCGCCTCTGTGCATTTGGTCCTTTGGTGTTTGTGGCGCCAAACGAAAGTACTGAAAAACAAAAATGTTCCTTTAATTCATATTTATTTGAATTTCGAGTGTTTTTGAAAGCATTTAGTATTCGAATAATTTTTTAAAATAAATTCAGTAAATCTATTGATTGATAATTAAATATTATTATCTTAACGGATGGAAAAGCTGTTGTGTTGTAAAATCCAAAATCACAAAAATAACGCCATTTGTGGATGGAGCAAATAAAATTTGGGATGGGCGCGGATTAATGTGCTGTGGCGGCCGGGGCACATACACACACATTCAAATTTGTTTGGAGGGTCACAGCGAGCGCGACTCAGTCTCAAATTTGGAACAGGCGCTGGGCGGATGATGATGCAAATTTTGATTCCATCCGCGCCCATTTGCGAGAACTATTGCATTTGTGCATAAGTAATGTCGGATTTTTTGGCATTTAGCAATTGGTCTCTTGCCCTAGTGGCATTGAAGAGTGTCTTAAATGGGCTTTTTCAAATTCCATTTCTTTTGAGAATGAAAAAGAGAGGGAACGAGATGTTTGCTTATGTCGCAGGTAAAGTTGAAAGTCCGGTAATTTTGAAAATGCCTAGTCAAAGTTGAAAATTTTGGTTGTCCCCCAATGTAAGCTCCACAGTAAGCTTATTTCTAAGCCTAAATTTATTAAAAAAAAGGAAAAGTAAAGAGGCTGTGGAGCCTACGTTGGGGGACAACCAATTGAAAAAAAATTTGTTTCAATTTTGACTAGTTAAACGTGACAGAAAATGGAGAAGCGATTCACAAAAAATAATTTGGAATAGAAAAGATATGGCCTAAACCACTTTGTCAAAGTTCATTACTAATGGAATTTAAAAATGCAATATTTTTTGATTTTTTTGCTGTTTACCTGTTGCGGCGGAAACAGTGCAGAGGCAGCTGCCAACGAGGAGGCATTTGGTGGCTGGAACACCGAGAATGGTGCCAGCTGGGCCGCCAGTCGCGCAAACTCCAGTTGGGTGCTGTAAAATAATTTTTTATTCTCGAAAAAATAGTTGATAAATTTGTGTTTATTATATTTCTTTTTAACAAATTCACCTATCAGAAGGCCGGAACAGGTGTCCCGCAGTATAAAAGGAGGCATCGTTCGCACTGTTGTTGTTGAACGCCAAATGCAAGTCTGGCGTGTCAACATGTGCTGGCTGAACAGAAATATTTATTATTCTTGCAAAACTTAACCATCTAGGTCGATTGGCCGTTTCGGGAAAATTGGTCTTTTGGAGGCCATCTCAAAAGCCTGCTTTGGGCCAAATTTGATCAATTAAATTTAAGAATTCGAAAAGTTTTGACTGTGGCCCCTCCGAGAGCTCTTAGAGGATACCTTCTTTGCGGAGCATGCCATTTTGGCGCGCCCTTTTTAGCGCAGGATATTTTGGCGCAAAATAAAAATTGAACACTGGTGCTCCTTCCCTAAACAAATTCATTGACTTGACGGCCCTACAAAGGTTTGACATGTCATAACTTTGCATAGATTTTTTGCGCCAAAATAACTCTGCGCCAAAATAGCCTGCGTTAAAATAACTTTGCGCCAAAATGGCTGCACCAAAATGGGGTGTACTGCCTTCTTTGCCCCTCCGGAGAGTTTTTGGCTTAACTTTTTCAAAACGAAAGATAGGAGCCAAATTTTTTTTGAATAGATCACTTTAAACATGCCCCTGCTTTGGGCCAAATTTGATCAATTAATTTTAAGAATTCGAAAAGTTTTGATTGTGGCCCCTCCGGAGAAGTTTAGCGTTTAGGGGCACAACTTTTCCAAAATCAAAAATCGGAAATCATATGGATTTTTTTGTTTTATTTTCGGAAGTGTTTTAAGACCTTTACTCGCTGTGTTATCGCCGATTCCTCACTCGCTCGGATCACCGAGAAGGCGGACCTCTCCGACTTGCGCAACGAACAACCGCTGCCCTCAATGTGGTGGGCCGGCGTCAATTGTCGGTGGTGAAAGTTGCCTATTTGGTGGGCAGAGTCGCACGAAGAGCTGCTACAAATTGTTTAGAAAAATTGATCTGATTTTGATTGCATTTTAATTTTTTCTTTTGTATCTGAACTTTCTCTTTGATCAGACTGATCATTGATCAATTATAAATTGGTTTAATTGGCTGATCTGATTCCAATAAGAAATTATTTTAAATAGCTGATCTGATCTTTGATCATTCATCGGGTCGATGTTTTTTCAGCATGTGCCTGATCAATCAGTGATCACACTTGATTTCAACTTAATTTGGGCTTTTCCCCACTCACAATTTTGATTCGGTACGCCCCGACTAGTGGCGGGCAACTAGTGGCGAGCCAACTAGTGGCAAATAAGGGGAATGAATTTTTGGATTACCTGGTCACAAAAATTTCAGACTTAGACATCAAATGTGAAATTTTTTAATTCAGAAAAGAGAAGCTAACATGATTTTATGAAAATTATGACTTATTCGACTTCTATCGATAAGTTGATTCGAAGGCGAGCGTACGAAACGTCTCCGTATGTATAAGTAATATACTAGTCTAGTAATTCATTACTACGCCTCGGTCCGTTTAAGCCTAAGTCCTAGTCTAATGTGTAGCCAAGCAACTTTGTAAGCTTAAGCTTATTTCTAAGCCTAATATTAAAATTCATTCCTTTATTTGCCACTAGTCGGCTCGCCACTAGTAGTTGACCCCGCCACTAGTCGGCCGCCACTAGTCGGCTCGCCACTAGTCGGGCTGTTCCGATTTTGTTTGCCAATAGTTCACACTTTTCACCTGGACTGTTGTTGTTGCGTGGGTTGTGGATCTGGGCCACCGGCGGCAAACACAATGCGCGGCAAATTAGCACCCCCTGCTGCTGCTGATGCCACCACAGCTTTGTCTAGAACTGCCAGCGAAGGATTTGCAACGATCACCTGAAAAAATAAAATAAATTAAAATTTATGACGATTTGTTTTTAAAAACAAATAAATTAAAATATATTTTTGTATTCATTTTTATAATAATTTATTTACAGAATTCAGCCGAATTTGTTCCTGAAGTCGATCCTTGAGCGCATTGTTCTCTTTGGTCAGCGCAGCCAGACGTTGTTCAATCTCCTGAAAACGAAAATATAATTTTTTTTTGAAAATTTCTTGACAATTTTGTTCCAAAATTTAAAGGTCAATAGTCAAAACCGGAAAATGAATAAAAATAATTTATTTTTTTTTATTTTCACCTCTTCGCCCAGTTTTCGCTGTTTCTCGCGATTGGCTGTTCGTTTGCTTGGCTCATTGCTGCGTTTTCGACGCTGCATTGGTTCTGTTCCATCGTTGGTGGAAGACTTCGCCTCCGAAAAAGAGGCCCTACAAAATGAGCGGTTAAACGTTAAAAATTAAAATTATTTTTTGAAAATTCACCTTCTCGGCGTGCTTCCCGCTCCTTCAGAGCATTGTGCCTTGCCAATTGGTGGTGGCTGTGGAACTAAATTTGCAAAAAATGGAATTTTGGGATTTGTACATATGGAAAAGATGAATTCGCTATCAAAAGTGGTTGAAAAAGCTACAAAATGTTTGCATCAATATTTAAAATATTTGACGCATCATTCATTACTCATTACTTTGTTCAAAATGATAAGATTGACCTAATTTTGGTACCATTCGATTAAGCTCAACTTTCATTTAGAATGTTTGTATCAACAAGTATTATAGCTCATTCGACGCGTCTCGACGAGCTGATTCGAATGGTACCAGAATT
>VAHH01000221.1:0-44005 GCA_013357305.1 Radopholus similis
ACCCCTATCGTAATTGGTACACTAGTGGCGGTACACTAATGGCCCGGTACACAAATGGCCCCGGTACACAACTGGCGGTACACAACTGGCGGTACACTAATGGCGGTACACAAATGGCGGTACACAAGTGACCCGTTCCGGTTTATTGCACTGGTATCGGTCGATTCCATGCCAAGAACTTTGCTCAAAACAAAGGCTCACTTCATAATTGCAAATGCAAAGCGATAATAAAAATAGAGCCCTTCCCATTGGGGTCGAGTGATATTATTCTACCCGCGTTCGCCGACTATTATTCACTCGTGATGCGGCGGTCAGGGCAATTGGCTGGCCCACACCCACATCCCCTACATCCACATCCACCCACTCTGCCCATTCCCCATTTTCCTATTCTGAGCAATAGATTTAATCAATGGGCAATACATTTATTTTTTTGTTGCTTACATTTTTAGTCGATTTTATTATTCGACCAATAAAAATACTTTGAAAAAGCATGGTGCCGTTCAAGTTGAAATCTGCGTTGGCATAATTTTCTCGCGAAAACACGCCTTGATCTGATAGAAATTGAAAGTTTAATTTTTTGAGTCAATATTCAAAAGAGAACCTTCTCCAGAACGCCCAGACCTGACAAAGGAATTTTGGGGAAATGACGGAAAATAAAAAAATATTCACATGGCAAGTAGCTGGCTGAATGGAAATGTTTTTGGATTGGCAAATTAAAAGCCCACTTACCATCCGCCGAAATTTGGGTGGCCCCTGGGCTGAAGGAAATATTAGAATTAAAATGGAACTTCTCGCATGTCTTCACCTCAAATCGCAAAACGTGAGACATTTGTTGCCGGCGGAAGTCAGGTGAACCTGGGCAAAGAGTCAATGTGGACACTGGCAGAATGATCTGAGGCTCTCCTTGGTTACCCCGTTCTGCCTGCAACATGCTGAAAATGGAGTAAATTCCACTGGCACCCGAGTCCCTTTTACCCGTATGGTCTGAATCCTGGGCGGCACACGTGAAAAGGTCGTAGCCTTTTTTAACAATTCAAACCCGTTCACCAATCGGCACTCACCGAACTCCATCGGGCACTTGTCGCGGCCCATGAACATTGCGGCTGAAAGTGCCATCAGTTTATTTTATTGAGCTGTTTTGTTCCCACTCACTCAGAATCTTCTTGTCCAACACGTCGTAATTGCACCTCGACTCGCAGCCGACAGGCACCCGCTTCGCCCGGCAGCAGTCCAGAAACACTCTGTTTGTCTCCTGAAGAATGGCCTTTCAACGGATTGGAGTGTTCCCTCTGTCTTTGCACATTTCTGATGATCGACTCCACGGGCGCAGAAGGTTTGACTTCGTCTTCCGCAAAGAATGCGTCCGCATCGTGCATAAGCGCTGAATGTCGATTGAAGCCATTGGGTCATTTGAATTGTATTGTTCTTGCCTGGCACTTGGCTGACCGGCTGTGGAGTGGTCGCTGGGGGCGGTGGTCGCGCACTCTTCCGAGTCATTGGGATGGTCGTCCTCCTCGCTTGGGGTCGACGCGTTGCTGGGATCGGAACAGACGGCGGAGGCGGGGGTCTCGCCCTCCTCGCTGGGGCCGCCGTCGTGGCCTTGTGCTGTCCGGCCAGAGAGCCCAAAAGGGCGTTGAGCCGCTCCAAGTTCTGGATCAGCTTCCACTGCTCGTTTGGATCGGACCCTTGGGTACCACCAGCTTTGGCTGGAGCGACTACCAAATTGGCTGCTGAATAAAGTCATTGAGAGACGGAATTTTAAAACATGAACAAAATCATTTCGACCAAAACTACATACCATTGCCTGCCGGCCAACCCGTGGGCATGGAATCCCGCTGTCGCAGGTTGTTGTTGAGCTGTAACTGCTGTTGGGGCGACGGTGGAGCTGCCATTTGTTGTCGTTGTTGGTGGTGGTGGTGGTCGAGATGCATCCCAGGTTGATCCATGGGCATCTGAGAATTTAATATTAGTTTTAACAGATGACAAACTCTCTGCCCTTTAAAATCTCTGCACCACCTGTTGTGCCCTCTGCTGGATGCTGAACTGCTGGTTGAGGCGCTCCTCCTGGAGCTGGAGCTCCAGCTGCTCCAGCTCCCAGCGGAGTTGGCGCTGCCGCTGCTCCTGCTGCTGACGGTAGAAGGGACACCCGGGACGGTGCTGGATGGGCCCGTCCCAATCGGCGCTGACAAGCAGAAAACAACTGCCAATTGTGCCGATCAAGACGCCAATGAGCGCCTTTTTGCGGAGAATGTGCATTCGGGCAAAAGTGTCTTGTTGAAGGTTTGGTTCTAAGTTGGATTTGCCTTTTGGGATAATCAATCGGTCTGCAGCCAGTGGCTCTGACGAATACGCTTCGCTTCACTCTCCCAACAGGCCCAATAAATGGGATTTGTTCACCTCCCCTTCGCATCCGATCCACACAACTTGCACCACACCCGGAACCCGTTTCTGCGGGGCAAATGCTTTCACCTTCGGGGCGAGTGACGCGAAATTCCACTGTCTCTAGACATGTTACAGATTCAAACATCAAAAAGTTAAGTGCTCAGCAGCCAAAGAAAATGCATTTTCCACCCAAATAGGAAATAACAAATTGAGTGTCGAATAGAACAAATCCGCACGCAAGTCCCTAGACACAGTTCCGGCAATCATCGGTTTTTGTGATATCCGTTTCCAAGTTTCCAACAAAAATGGTTGGAATGACTAATAAATGAGTGCTTGTTCTCAGCTCCTAGGTCATATGGCTTTGTCAAGTGCTCAGCCGATTGCCCCAATCTGGGCCTTTAGGCCACTGCCATTGGTTGTGCGAATTAAATCTTTTTGAGCACAATCGTGAATCCGAGACTGGGGCCTTCCACAGAGTGGGTCCTGTCGTCCTCTGCTTGCCACTCCGCCACGGTCCATCTGAAGTGGGCGCACAGCTGGAGCACGTCTTCGGGGCGCCAGAGCCAATGCTGCCCACCAGTCTCCTCGGCGTTTCGTTGTTTTGCAGCGCCGTGCCGTTCCAGCAGTTGGGCCAGCGTGGTCCTGTTGGCGGTGGCCGTGTGCGGTATGTCCATGTACACGTAGCCACCTCAATCCGTTAAATTCAAGAGAAATGCAGTGTTTTCAAGGCCAATTTCCTACCGGGCACCACCACTCTGAGCCACTCCTGGATGGCAGCGATCGGGTCGTGCAATTTGTGCAGCACGTTGGAGTTGATCACAAAGTGCATCGAGTCGTTGGTGAAGGGCAGTTTGTCCGCCGGAGCCACAATGTGCACTTTGGGTGCTTTGAGTCCGTTGCGATGCGCCAAAATTAAAAAAAGGAAAACTATAAATGAATAATAGTAGAAATAAGCAATAAAATTTAAAATGTGTCCCTGAACAATTAGACACCTCCGTGCCGTTGTGCTCCGTGCGGTCTACGTTCAGCGTGTCCAGTCCGAAGGGGTTTTGGGCGGACGCGCAGATTTCGATGCCCCTCAGGGAGGCCAACAAACGGTGCGCCAACCGGCTCTCTTTGAACTGCACAGTCTGAGCCAAGGTGCCCAGAATGGATGGAATCGCAACATGTTTATCGTTTACTCTGTTCTCGCCGTCGAAATGCACCTTTGGCCGGTAGCTGGTGTGCAGAGTGAGTCCGGGGTGGAGGCCGTTCGGACAGGGCCCGCCGTAGCGGACGAGTACCGTCGCCAGAATCCAGACGACGCCCAAAGCGAGTGCAACCGCCGAAATGAGGGCGCTGAGCAACGCAGTGCGGCTGAATCCGAATTTCATGGGCCGCCTGAAAAGTCCACAATCAAAAAACGTATGTAAAAACAACGATTTATTGCTGTTGCATTCATCCCCATTTGAGGGAGTTGTGGAGAAGCGCAAAGCGAATACATATGTTTCTTCAGCGATTGGGATTAATGACTGAGCTGCAGGCGGAAAATCTGATAAAAGAGAAGAGGCGCGGAGGCAATTAACGGAACTGGACGGTGGAGGAGACCAAAGCGATTTTATAAAACTCGTATTTGACTTCCACTTTTGGTCTAAACTTATTAAAAACTATTAGAAAATTAAGCGCTATTGGGTATTTCCGCTTTGTAACTATTGTATTATTTTGGATACAAAAAAGTCAAAGAGATTTTGATCCGAACAGTGGAGTCCGTGAGGGGATTAATTTGTTGATTGATCGACGCACAACCCTGACTGGCGATAAACAATGATACTAATTGATAAGTGATAAAACTGCAATAATGTGCCCTGCCAGTCAGGAGATTTACCTACCTAAATATGTAGTAAATAGTTTCACCTCTTGTCGCGTTCACACAGTTCCCACAGAAGAGACTACAACAAGGCACAGCCGGCCGCAGCGAGACTGATGAGTGATGAGAGAAGGAAATAGACTGCCGTGTTGAGTGTACTAAAGTATTTAAGAGTGATTTACGCCGAACAACAAATCACTCATCCACCAGAATCATTTCTGGGCCTAATTCGAACTGTGCTCTCTTATCTCCTTTGCAAATGTTGTTCTCCCTGATTCTGCTCCCGATTGCGCTGCTTGCGCTTTTCGCCTTCTACCACTTGTACTACAAACGTGTCAAACTGCCTCCAGGTGAGAAATTGCTGCATTCCATCCATATACCTAAAATGTTCATAATTTGCCCATCCCTAGGGCCCCTTCCGCTGCCATTTGTCGGAAACCTGCACACTCTGCAGAAAGCGCACTCCGTTGAGCACTGTTTGGCGCAATGGAGAAGCCAGTTCGGCGACGTGTACACCCTTTGGATGGGCGAGGTGCCCGTGGTGTGCGTGAACGACTACGCAACGATCATTCAAACCTTCCAAAAGGACGGAGACGCCTACGCCGGACGCTACGCCAACGAGGACTGGGAGCGGCTGACCAAAGGTGGGTTCGGGTGCGATCGTGCCGGTGAGAATTCGTTCAGGCGGCATGTTCGGCATTGTCTCGACTGAGGGTGACCGGTGGCGCGAACAGCGCAGATTCGCGCTGCACACACTGAGAGACTTCGGGTTCGGCAGAAACCTGATGCAGGATAAAGTGGGACCAATGAATGAATGGTCTGAATCTGAACTATTGCCGGCTCTCAGATTCTGGAGGAAGTGCACTCGCTGGTGGAACGAGTGGACGCGCAACTGGAAGTCGGAAACGAGGTGGACATGGCCGAGTGGTTCGACATCTGCATCGGCTCGGTCATTAACGCAATCCTGTTCGGCTACAGATACGACGACGTGATTATCGATTGATTTACGTTTTCCGACTCCAAAATTTCCAGGATTGCATTGCCGAGTTCTGGGAGGTGAAGAGGATGCTGCAGCGGATGTTCGCGGACGTCTACAATCCCCTGTTGCGCATCTTCCAGTGGAAACCGAACTTCTTCCGGCACATTCCGCTCTTCAGGCGGGAGTTCGAGGCTGCAGTGGCCCCCGAGAGGAAATTCCGCGAGCACTTCCAACGCCAAATTGACGAGCACCAGAAGAGGGGACGCGAACCGGGAGTGCCTCCAGCCGACTTTGTGGAGGCGTACCTGGAGGAAAAGGCGCGCAGAGATGCGGCCGGGGAGCAGCACAACTTCACGTAGGCATTTGGACCCTTCAATCTCTCAGAGGCGCCCTAAACCTTGCAGACTGCACGAACTGAAGGAGGTGTGCCGCGACTTTTGGGTTGGCGGACAGGAGACGTCCAGCTCCACCATGGCCTGGGCCGTCGCCTATCTGATCCGGCATCCCCAAGTGCAGGCAAAGGCCCAGGCCGAGCTGGACGCGGTCGTGGGCGACGCGCACAAAACGGTCACAATGGCCCACAAACAGGCACTCCCCTACACAAATGCGCTCGTTTCCGTGGGCAAATGGCAATCGAGTAAATCCTCCAAAATGGTGTTTGAGGAAGTGATGCGTGTCAGCAACCTGCTGCCAATCAACTTGGTCCACCGGCTGATGCGGGACGTCCAAATTGGCGGCCGCCATTTGGCCAAGGGCACCGCCATCGTGCCCCAAATTTCGATGGTGCTCTCGGACGAAAAGGCGAAAACATTTGAATCTTGAAGATTTATTGCAGAATTAACTCCAGATCTTCGACTGTCCCAACGAATTCCGCCCGGAACGCTTTTTGGACGCGGAGGGGCAGCTGAAACGCGTGGACGAGCTGATCCCGTTCTCGGTCGGCAAAAGGTTGCAAATACTTTACTTTTAGAGCTTTTGATGAGACGGAATAGATTGGGTAGTTTAAGTTTGCAGGCGATATCTTTGAGATTATTAGAATTTTTGCATTTTAATTGAAGGCAATGTCCGGGCGAGTCTCTGGCCCGAATGGAGTTGTACCTGTTCACAGCCAACCTGCTCAACAAATATGAGGTATAATTTTGGGCATTTCCCTCCGAATATTTGTATAATTCAGTTTTTGCCCGGCCAGAAGGCGCCCTCACTGGAGAGGAGGTTGGGGGCCACCATTGTGTGCCCAAAGTTCACCTGCCGACTGCGCAAAAGACAATGAAAATGGAGCAATTTCCGAAAACAAAACACCACTAGAATCACATTTATTTGGCTTCGAATATTTTGCATTCATTTTAAATTCGCACTTGATGCTCCCAATGGATATCTTCATTTGGACACTTTTCAATCTTAGATTTATTTGCTGGCGAAAATGTTCTTTTTTCTCACTTTGTTAAATTATTTGGGGAATTTGAAACATCGCCGGATTACTTTTGTGGAGATGATGCATTCCGATTCGTTTTATTCACAATATTTGCTGATAAGATAGTGCAATCAGAACGAGGCCAAACCTTTTTTACAGCTTCAAAATATATTCGGTATAAAAGTGGACTGAATCACCCACCACCAAAGAGTTAGAGTATTTATTTCAAACAATTTAAAATTCTCTTTAGAATTCCGTTTTCTGAATTTCAAACAATGTTCCCCATTCAACTCTCGCTCGTGTTGCTCTCTCTCGCCGTGAGCTCCGCCAGTCTGAGCTCCGCTAGAGCAGAGCTCAGCTCCGACAGTCTGAAGCAAGCGCGTTCCCTGGTCGAGCGGGTGAACAGCGCTGGGGCGGGCTGGACCGCCGAGCTGTACCCGCGGTTCGCGGGCATGACCAAAGCGCAGTTCCGCTCCATGAACGGAATCCACGTTCCCGAGCATCTGGTCGGGGTGAGCCCCAAACAGCTGGAGAAGGCACCCACCTCAGTGGCCGACCCCAGCATTCCGGAGGAGTTCGACCCGCGCACGCATTGGCCCAACTGCGCCGACGTGGTCAACCACATTCGGGACCAGTCTCGGTGCGGCAGCTGCTGGGCAGTGTCTGCGGCCGGAGCCTTCTCCGACCGCATTTGCATAACGACAAGTGCCCAAATGATAACATTTCCACCAACGTTTGTGGCTCATTCACAGATGGCCGGACCAAGGTGAGCGTGTCCTCCATAGACGTGGCCAGCTGCGCCAAGTCCGGACGCGACGGCTGCCAAGGTTCCGATTCGCTGGTCAGAGCCTGGGACTACTTCTTCCACACCGGGGCGGTGACCGGCTCCGGCTGGCATGAGCAGCAGGGCTGCAAGCCCTACCCGTTCCCGCTTAGCGCCAAGGCTACGCGAGATTTCCGCTCGCCGCGCTGTTCGCACCGCTGTCAGAAGGGCTACACTGGTGGAACATACGAGCAGGAAAAGTTTCGAGTCTACGCACCCACCTCGATCAATGGCGGCAGCAGCGCGGAAAGGGCCAGACTGCTCCAGCAAGAGCTGATGGCACACGGATCTGTGCCCGTGGCCTTCATTGTGTACGGGGACTTCAGTTCCTACAAGAGCGGGGTGTACAGGGTGAGTGAGACATGTGTTCTAAGTGCCAACGGATTGTGCAGCACGTCACGGGCGAGCCGACCGGCGGACACGCTGTGCGTCTGGTGGGCTGGGGCGTGGACAAGGGGAGCGGCACTCCGTACTGGCTGGTGGCCAACTCGTGGGGACCCGATTGGGGCGAGAAGGGCTTCTTCCGCATACGCCGCGGCACCGACGAGTGCTTCATCGAGAGCATGATGGTGCCCTACGCTGGAGTGCCGATTGGCCTGAACAACAATGCGACATCCACTGTCTTGTGAACATGAAAAGATTCAACAAATATTGGCTCATTAATTTAAAAAGCTAAAGGTGTCTTTGTTTGATATTCTATGCTTACTCGTTCACCCACACTATTTTTTTATTCTCCCTTTCTCCACTGTTTAGTTTGTTTGTTCTTCTTTATTTTTTTCCACAATTGTTCCGAACAAAGGAGTTGGGCCGCGAGAGAATAGACAGAATGATTCACAATTCAAAAGCAACAGATCAAATTTGCATTATTCTGCAAAATGCCAATGCATGGTTTCCTCTACCGCCTTTTGGCTCGCTGTTGTTCTCTGTCAATTTTCGTCTGCAGTCGTTCATTTCGACGGTCGAGAGTTTGGCGACCCAAAAGACAGTTAGTTACTGGATTGGAAAAGGCATCTGAAATCTGAACACAAACAAAATTCATTACAACCTCATTTTCCCAAAACAAAACCCACTGAAACATCGGCCGCCGAATGGAGCGGCTCTCAAGGTGGGAGGGAGGACTGGTCCGCTCAAGTTGGTGCTGGACAAAGGGACGGGTCTGAAGAAGTGGGTGCGCAGGAACGGCCCAAATGATAATAGCCCATTGGCCGGTGGTGGTGCCAAGTGTAGAGAAACGGCGGTTGGACGGGCGCAACATGCGCCATCGCCAAAAAAGCCATTGCCACCGAAAGTGCCAGTGCCGCCTGCACCGCCGCCATTAAAGGGCAAAAATGATTAATATATGTGTTTGACGAAACTCGTTCAGCGATCTGGGGGGAGGGGGCAACCCTATTCAGAGTCAACATCCTGGTGTTCGAAGTCACCTCCGCAGTATGGCTCTGCTTTTCGCCCAAAATGCGGGACCTGGCCGAACAGAGATGGATTTGTCAAAAGGCGGGGATAATCTGGGCACAGAGATTCAGAGAAGGGACGTCCAGGACGAGCGCGCTGTCTTCCTGTACCAGTGTCGCTATTTCCGTGGCCATCATAATTTGCCCACAATCGCGATCCAGTTCAGCGACTGGGATCACTACGACGTTATTTTGGATGTGAGCACAGATTGAATGGCACGATCGGGAGAAGAACGAAATGCATTTGTTTGCGCATATCAAAGCAAAATTTGACCCAGCCTCTTCGAAACGATGGTTCAAATTGGGCATTAAGGTGGGCCAACCGGTCCCACTCTGGCGCTCCTCAGGGCACTCCTGACCAATTCCCATTTCCCTTTCACCGCCTCTCGGTAGGGCCGAATCGTGGCCAGCATTATCAGTCCGTTGACGGTTGTGTGCAAAGTCGAGACAAGAACGGTCAGTCGACCAAATACTGCACGGGAATGGCGACCAGTGCATTGCTTTTCTGCGTCCACACTGTGAGAGCCACAATCGGAATACAGTACAGGACACATGTGATGACGATCTGTTTGGGGTTGGTTTGAACTCTTAGTCCAGTTATTGGAGAACCTGCAGAGTGAGGGCGAGAGTCAGCTGTCGCTGGTACTTGTAGGTGTCGGTGGACACCAGCTCCCTCATCCGCTTGAGGGCCCACAGCGTTCGGGCGATCAGCACAAATATGGCGAAGATGGCCAAAAACAGAGTTGAACTCAACACTGCCGCGGTCAGGTCGTTGTTGGAAATTTTGATTGCCACAAAATGGAATCCACGCTCTTCGGAGCATTTCTCAAAAACAGACGCCTAAAGTGAATGCCATTCGACATGTGCGGAACATGTGGCGGACCTCTTCTGCACTGCAGAAGTTCCGCACAAAGAGCAAATTCAGGACGGCCATTGGAATTCCGTAGCCGAGTTCGGCCACAACCATCAGAGCGATGAATGGCTTTTTCTGAATTTTTTCCAAATGGCCACTGATGGCCGCATATCGGTGGACGACGGCCCACACAATGGACACAAGGAGACTGTTCAATACGAATAGGGTGAATAGCTAACTGGCTAAACTTAATAATAAAAGATTTATGAAACCTGCAAAAGTTTGATTCCCATACTCTTCAAAAACCAATTAATCGGGCCCAGAGTTATGAAGACTTCAATGTCCTTGTACTGAATCGGTGTATAAGTGACTGAAGCGAAAAGTGCGGCGGTGGCATCGTTCAGGAAAGAACAGAGCTGGAGGGAGGAGGAAACAAACAGTGAATGGATTTTACAATATATTTTAGCAATTGGTTCTGACCGCCACGTTGAGCAGGTGCCACTTGTAGGCGCCCATTTCTGGCGTTGTGTGCCAGAACAGCGTCCAGACGGAGAGCGCCATCACCGCGCAATTGAGCAGACTGACCACGCCGATTCCCGCCAAGTAGAGGGCGTTCAGTTGGGGGTCGAAGAGTTGGGAGACCAATTCCGCACACAAGTCCCCGGACGCAATTTCGGCATTTTGAGGGGGGAAATCCGCCATTTGTTTGTGGGGAATGACTGAACAACGAACGAGTGCTTGTGCTCAGGTGATATGATTTTGAGTGTGAAAGGTGCAAATTAACACTTGGCCGTGACGCTTTGCCTGGCAACTGTTGAAGAGTCCGATTGGCGAGTGCCAACCACTAATTTGATTTGTTCGAAAAAGTTCAAGCAGAACACAGTTAGAGCAGAGGCATGGAGGAAAATTAAGAGAAGAAAAGTGCGCCCTTTCTGCGAAGTACAGACAGAAATCTAGTCATGTGTGAAAAGTATTTAAGAATGCACGACAGGATCTATTACACAAGAAATTCAGAATATAAAAATTTGGGGGGGGGGGGGGATTTTGCCCTACTCATTTTTGTGGTGTCACGGCAGCTCGTCCACAGCTCCAACTCGTCTAACGGGTCAACTCGTTAATCTCCAACTCGTCAATAACGTGAAAAAGGCCCTCGTCCAGTGATATAAAACCCACAAATATAATTCACAAACATTGTATTTTCATCTATGTAGATTCTGATCGAAAAGTGGAATGAACACCCTTTTGGGCGGCCATTTACAGAAACTGGCGTCATAGGTCATACATCCCCCGATTTGTGAAAACTTGGAGAGCGGCCGGCGGCTGTTCAAACGAGCAATTCGAGCGATGGTTGGACCTCTTCGAATCTCGCACACATAAATTTCCTAATTTCCTATTCACGGCGGAATTGCATTCACTTTTAAACAAAAAATCTAGGGTTTCTATCATTTAGGCCCGTCCATTGTTCGCCATGTTCCACCGTCAAGCTCTAGTTGTCGCCGCTATGCTGGTCGGAATTGGCGCATTGCCCCCTAATAACAGATCAAGTTACTCCCCCCAAAAGGTTAGAGTCCCAGTCCCACCCAATCCGCAGCATCTCCAATTGCCAATTGCAGTCCGCAACAGAGCCTTCTCCGGGCGTGGAGAAGAACAACGGCACTCGCGTGGTCGTTGAGGGCCTGGACCTGGCCGACCAGACGGACCACCACCGGGGCGACATCCAGCAGTTGTGGGAGGACGACGAGTTGGACGGGCCCATGCGCAATGCACTCCGGCAGTCGTCCAACAGCCGCTGGACTGAGTACAGAGACGCGGCGACCGCCAAATTTGCGATCCCCTACGTGATAAGCGGCCAATTCAGTGCGCGAAATAACTTCAAGTTGGTTGCCCAAAGCTTCCTTTTAAGCTGCACAGGAGCGCAACAACATTCAGAGGGCGATGGACGCCATTGAGCGGAACACCTGCGTCAAGTACCGGCCGAGGAACGGCGAACTCAACTTCGTGGACATTCAGAGCAAGCAGCGCGAAGGGTCCTTTTTTAAGTGAAAAGCCACTCCATAACTCGGCTATTTCAGCTGCTACACGCAAGTGGGCCGATTGCGAGGCAGACAGGTGGTCATGCTGGAGCAGGGCTGGACCCGCTCTTGTGGCCCCGGATGCACTCAGAGTGCGTCAACTACAATTACGTGAGAGAGTGGTGTCTATTCTGCACTTTTACAGCATATCCCGGTTGTCTGCAATATTCGACGGTGATCCACGAGTTGATGCACAAAATCGGACTCTGGCACGAGCAGATGCGCTTCGACCGGGACCAGTTTATCCGAGTGCGATACGAGAACATTCCGGAGGGTGGGCACAATATTCATAAAGCAAAAATAGCATAAAATGTTTGGGCTTTAGCGCTGCATTCCCAGTTCGCCAAGGTCAGTGAGCAGCGGAGCAGCACTTACGGAGTGGCCTACGACTACCGCTCGGTGATGCACTACGGCAAGAGTTCTGGCGCCAAACAGCGCGGTGTGCTCACAATGGAGACGGTGGACAAGCAGTACCAGGTGAGCGGAAAGGGTGTCGCCCAAATATGGACCAGGAGCGGAGAGTGGCGAAATCAAATTGGCCAGAACAGATTATTGAAGGGTCTTAGGATGTCATCGGAACGGCCAATGACGCGTCCGCAGGCGACTACCAGAAGATCTGCGCCATTTACGAGTGCAAACAGTGCATGGGCAAACCATTCAAGTGAGTGCCGAGACAAAGGCGTTTTGATCTTTGATGTCCTTCCTTCAAGTGGTCCCACTGCGGCGAACAACAACGGCGCGAGAAACTCGGGGAATGGGGGCAATGCTGGTGGTGCGGCGGGCAGGTCAGCATCCAGGTGCGTCCCGGCCAGCAGCGAATGTGGCAAGACCATTCGGCCCGGCACTGCGCTCCACAACATTCTGTGCTGTCCCTGATTTGGTGGTGTCGCAAAGGCGTTATATTCTTCTCGTCAAGAACCTTCAAAAACCACATAAGGGCGGATTTTTCAGTTTTTAGTCAAATTTAAAAATTAAAAAAACGCCGATCAATCCAGCGGAATGTCCTCGAATTGGTCGAACTCGTCGGATCCAACATATTTGACCGCAGTTGTTTTGCCGTTTGTACCTAAAATTCAAAATTTAAATCCATTTAGTATTTACTAATTTAATCTGACCGGAATTGGTCTTCTGCACAACATTTGGTTTGGGCCCTTCATTTCTGCGGCGCATTTCCACGCTTTCATTAAACGCGGCCATTTCGTCAACGTCACAATACTTCGCCTTGTACTCCTCCAGTGTTGAGGCTGAGCAAAAAGCAATAAAAGACTTTAGTCAAAATCAAAATCCGTGTTTGTGCCGTTTTGGCTAAGCCAGCTTAGTTTGTACTTTTAGATTTAAATGTTTACTCTGATCGTCTGGCAGAAACACTCGTGTGGAGATGAAGCACATGAAGTGCGCAAAGTATTTTTCGCCGCCGTTCTAAAGCTCCAGAGGAGGGAATCGAAGAGAGCGATAATCTCTTGCATTGACTGAGGTCTTTGTCAATTGACCTTTTGGATGTTGGCATTTCTCTCTCTGGACAAGTAGAACTGCGTGAAAATGTCCCCGAGTCCGGCCACGAGCACAATGTGCTCTATGCGCTCGAAGAAGGTGCGGCCGCCGTCCAAGGAGCAGTTTGTGCAGCTGCCCTCCAGCACATTCTGGTACTTTCTGCGCAAAATCCGACTGACTGATTGGACCGTTTGTGAGTCCCAAACATTTTCAGCGCTTCCATTTGGTCGGCGTCCAATTGCCCGAAATGGACTCCGATCGAGAGGGCGTAGTCCGTCAAGTGGTTCCCGTGCAGAAACTGAAAGAACAGGCAAATGAATATAATTGGGAGAGTGGGCAGTGAATATTTGTTTAAAATTGGAAATAATGCCAAAACAATCAATCGGCACTTGCCATTGCGTCCTGTTCCAGATTGGCGCAGAAACGCGCGTACTCAGCGCCATCCAGCACTATCCCTTCTCGAAAAAGGCCGACGAAGTTTGACTGGAATTGCAAATCGCAAATGCTTGAATCCAGGCCCAGGCCTTGATTGGCATTTCGATGTGCTTGCCTCGTGCATGTCGCCCTTCAGATCGAACTCGTAGTGGAAGTGGCCCGCAGGAAGTGCGTTTTTTGTGACCAAGAAGAGTTGTTCTCGTTTGGGACTTTCATCTGCATTTTGCTTAAAAACAGTTGGCGAAAAGTAGGGATAAAAATGTAAGCTTTCAAGTATTTGGAATAATTAAATAATTAAATACAAATATCCGTCATTATTCGGTCGAACTCACCCCAATGCTGAAAAGTGCAAAAAAGTGCGGCAGCAGCGACTGTTCTCGCCCCCGTTTGTCCATAATTCGCCGGAAATAGGCGGCAAAGTGTCGGTCGAAGAAGTCAATTTCCTTTTTCACCGAATTGTCCGATTTGCCGTTTTTGATCTCCGCCAGCGTGAATTTCGCATCCGCCGTTTGGGCAACGGCCTCATTTCCAACAGTTTGCAGCAAATTCCCTGCGACAAGAGATTCCTAAAACGGAAATATTTGGGGGCTACTGACTCCGAACAACACCAGCAGTTCCAGAACGGAGCTGTTCCAAGTGCCGATCATTTCTGCAAACCACTTGTGCGCAAAGTAGCGCAGTCTGAGCCCGCCGTGCCAATCGACAATCTGAACCGGGTCCTTCCTCCAGTCGGTCACCGTTTGCCCCTTCATCAGTAGCTCCTGTTCTCCGCCAACTGTTGCACAAATCAGTGCAATCAACGCGGCACGACGAATTGCCGTTGATCCGGCCAAATTGAACATTTTGCGCGTCCAACTTCGGAGGGCAGAATTGTTTCTCCCACCGCCCTCCGGGTGCCACTTGCGGCACAGTTCGGCCCCTTTCTGGCGCTCCTCTTCTTCCTGCAGCAGCTGGACCAGCGCGTCCAGTCCGGACAAGTAGCCGTCCTCGTGGTTCTCGCGGTCCCACTCCTTGCGATGGTCCAACTCCACTCCCTCGGGCAGAGGCAGTGCTTTGCCGAAACCGATCAGCCAGGCGCCCAGACGATTGCTGTCCTGCACAATGCGAACGGCGCTGTCCACAATCTGCAACCGCAACCAAATGCAATCTTGAAAAAATATCTTCTCTTGTCAAAAATATCGTTAGTTTTCCCAGTTCCCCCACCAACTTCGTGCTTTCGGAAGAATTCGCTCCTCTGGACAGCGTCCCGTATTTGGCGGAGGCGACTGAGCAAAATTGGGCGCATTTTTGTTCCGAAGGATTCGTTCAGAATTTCTCGGATTTGCTCCACGCGACTCAATTCCCATTGGCCCTGGAGGCGGAAGCCCAGAGTGGAGGAGAGGGATTGCCTGAACGATCGGAACTTAAAAGTGCACATTTAAAATCAGCACAAGTCTCGTATTTGGGCGTATCGCCACCCGGAGACCGCCTTTTGGATGAGCTCCTGCAAAGAATTTATGATTTATATTTCCAACTAGAAAAGGCCAAACGATTGGCGTGAGTCTGGCGAGTATCCGCCTGCCGAACAGTTCCACCAGTTTCGCGTACAGTTCCCCAATCCTTTCGTCGTCCTCCATTTCCCTCTGCGAAAAAGTGCGCTTTCCCAGTTTGATGTCCATCGTCGACTGCAATTGGGTGGAACTTTTTGATTTTGTTGTGAGACGTTTTACCGTTTTATCCGGGTCAAAGCCCGAAAACAAATTCTGCAGACGATTGACTTCTGCAATTAAAGTAACCAAAATTTTGCATTTTCGTGTTTAGAACTTTGAATATAAAAATCAGATTTCTCTTCCAATTTGGTGATGGGTAATTTGCATTTATTTTTGCCCACTTTTTCCGTCCTCCCTCACTCGTGCCCAGTGATATTTGGGCGCAATTCCTGCCAGTTCTGGGTCTGAATTTGGGGACCAATTTCAGGACTCAACATTTCCTAAGACCGTTTCCGATTTCGCAGTAGGTGTTTGCCTCCGCTTCCGAATACTCAATCTCCACAATTTGCCCATCATTTTGCGTCGGCTCAACGATTTCTGCTGAAAGGCCAATTTTGTCCCCGAATATTCTCAAAGTTTATACCGGAACGGCATTCGGAAGAACCTCCATCGCTCGCATCAACGGGAAAGGGTAGCATCGACCAAAAAATTATCAGTGAAAATATTACTAATTCCATTTGCAATTGTAAAAAGAATGGAAAAAAGTAAAAAGTGAGGCATCCTGTGAAGGTGAATCAATGCAATGGATGCGCCTTTTCCGCCAAAACAAATCCCCACAGCGCTTCCGGCCAATAATGATTTTGTTTGCAAACGAAAAGCTATAAACAAAAATATGAATTAAATATATTTTCCCGCAAATCCCTTTAAATTAAATGGAAAAGAATCGTTGATGTGGATGATCGGATTTGAGTTTCCAAAAAAGTGAAAACACATTTGAGCTGAGTTCTCTACACATTTCTTCACTTTTGGGAAAGTGTCGCGGCGGCGCAAAACTGTGCGAAGTCGCTGAAAGGTGCATTCGGTATAAACAAATACAGTCCTCAAAATGTGTTTCCCACTTGACTCCGTTTGCGCTGAAGCAGGAGCACAACTCTCGCACCTTTGCCCTGAAGTCGATTCCGGCGAAGCACTGGTCAATCGTTTGTCGCGTCAGCACCTCACTCGTCAGCAGATCGCATCTGAATTTGTTTTGTTTAATTTCCACTGATTGATTTGTGGAACTTTTTGGCGTAGAAGCACTGCAAATTGAGCAGTTTCCGGAAGACGCATCTGCTGCCGCAGTTGCCCAGTCTCAGCAGGGCGGGGGCAGAACCCCCCACTCTCGCGCCAAACTCTATCAAATGCTTGCGCATTTTCGCAATTTGGCCAACAAACCATTCACGTGTTGGCGAACTTTTTCGATCATTGAGTGCATCTGGTGGAGGAACTTGCCCTCGAAGTTGTTGAAGGCCACCATTTTTGCCTTGTTCGCGCAGCTGGGACGTTTCTTACATATTCACAAAGGTCCCCAACCGACTCACCTCAATTGCTGTCCGAATTGCCCGTTCAGGCAGTCGAGCAAATTCTGCACTGAACGCTTCTGCAGGCCAAAGCATTGGACCAAGCCGGACGGATTGTGAGTCATCTGCAAGAAAATTGGAATGTTCGGGAGGATTAGAAATTTGTTGGAAAGGCACATAAACGCTCAAAAGGTGACTGAATGAATGAATCATAATTTTAAACACTCGAAAAAATCTCTTTAAAATGCCCTTAGAAATGTTCCGCTGTTCCGTCCAAATCACCGAATTCAGGTCGGTCCTGTCGAGGCATTCCAACGCGCATTGTTCGACCTCCTCCTTCATCCGCTCAAAGCACTGGTGTTGCTCTTCGCAAGTGCACTTTAAATGCAAACTTTGGAGCGGATTTGTGAAAATTTGTCGTCTCGCCTGACGAATTTGTTCGCGGCACAGCGTTTTCCAAATGCAACAGGCGAGGACAAGCAAAACCAATGGAACAGTCGGAATGGGGTTCATTTCAATTGAAGGCTTTGTAAATTTTGTTCAGAATTCAGAATATAATATTTCTCCGAAAAGGCTATAGCATTATCGTTTATCGCATAAAGCATATCAATTTAGGTATCCGTTCGAGTGCACTCGGTTGGGAGGGAATGCGAGTACAAATTGTTTGACGTTCTCCTCTGCTCTGCTAAATTCCGTTTTCCACCATCAGACGACCTCCATCCACACAATGCGCATTTGGTTTTCACATTGACGAGACAAGCGTAGAAAAACCACGATATTTCGCTGACGTTGTGCGGAGGTCGTCGAGTGCGCGAACAAAAGTGATTGATTGGATGTTGGGCGAATGGCGCACGAAAACAAAATTCCCGTTCAATCGAATGCGGGTGGTCCACGCATGAAAGCGAAAACTATCGAATTCAAACGGTTTGAAGTCAGAAGAGATTAATTTCCTGTTAGAGAAATACAAATTCCATGAACTGCAATTTCCTTTAAATCACGGTAATTGAACGATAAAAGGCAAACGGTCTGAACATCTGAACATTTACGCGTGGTGGCCGATTTGTTTTACGCTGACGCCATTTTTATGTATGCAAATAAGTTAACAGAGATAAACTAATATATATCATAGAATGTCTCAATTTTGCGAAATATTTTGTTTTAACACATGAATGGAGAGTACTGATGATAGTCAAGCGCTGTTGGGGCAGTAGCTGCACCAGGGCAAATCGGTGCCCGGGTGGCAGTCGCATGAGTACTGTTGGTTGTTCTGGCCTTGTTGGTTTTGGCTGTTGGGACAGTAGTCGCACCAGGGCAAACTGGTGCCCTGGTCACAATCACAAGTGTACTGCGGCTGGTTGCCCTGACTCTGCCGGTTCTGGCCGTTAGGACTGTTGGGGCAGTAGTCGCACCAGGGCAAGTCGGTCCCCGGGTGGCAGTCGCACGTGTACTGCTGGCGCTTGATGCGCACTTCTGCGGCGGCCTGAATCGGCTGCTGTTCGCCCAGCTGAATGTTGCAAAATAAGTTGGATTTGACATTGGCACAGACCAGGTTCTTTTGGGGCTCCCCTTGGTGCAAAGGCAGCATCCGCACTGCGGCTGTCGACAGGGCGAGTACCAGCAGAGAGAGGGTTCTGATTCCGACCGTTGGAGGGCACATTTCAGAATAAAAGGTATATTTTTTGAATTGAAAGTGATTCCGATGGTCGAATTCCCGTCTTATATATGGCCAGACGATGGATTGGCGACTACAATTTAATAGAACTCTGATGCGCGGGCCAAATGGCTGATGGATGGATGTTCATCAACCAGAGACGAGACAAAAACAAAAGTGCATTTGGGCGACGAAAGTGAATCGCTAGAGCGGAACAAACAAACAATAGGACTCCAACCACCAATATTAGACGAATTGAAGAACTACTATTGTACATAATCTGAACAATGGAACATTTTAAACACGCGGAGGAAATTAGACAAATTTCAAAGGGATATTTTTTCATCCAAATTACGTTTGATTTGATCAAAGATTTAGTGGATTTTGGCTCATGCCCCGTCTCACTCCCACTTTTTGTTTGTCGCTCATTCCATTTCGTCTTCTGTCTCGGTTTTTTGATTGATGAGGGACCCTAAGTCTGGCAAGATTTTTCGTTTGGGGAACAATTTGTTGAATCTCTGCTTTCGAATACACGTTTATCGCAAGTCAATTGAAGAATTTTCAAAGCACTGGTTTTTTTAATGAATTTAGCATTCATGGTGTTCAAATGCGGAGCAGGGGGGCACACTCTATCGAAGTGAAATGGCAAATCGAAAGTTGAGATTGAAATTTGAGGTCGAAGAATTATTCACAAATGGGGAAGTAAATATAAGTAGAATGGCTAGTAAGTAAAAGGGAGTCAAAGAGGTCTGTTCTGTGTGAAAGAGAATGGGGACTGAATAAATAAAATAGATCAGAGGCAAAAATGAATGATGCATTATTGGAGCTTCACTTCCACCTCATCATGGGCCCATTTTGGGGAAAGACTCCGCGTGTGCGTAGGCCCTTCCCCGGGCCAACTTCCGCCAGAACTGCGCCTTCTTGGCCAACTCCCTCGGATTGCTCTCCGCCCTCTCGTGCGGCCCCTGTCCAATGTGCATTGCGCGGATTGGCGAGTTGGGGTTCGGTCCCAGCGGAGGCCACTCACTTCCGTTGAGCAGAGAGTTGGGCACACTGGAATATTCCATTGGTCTCTGTATCCAGACAGTTTCACTCTCGACTGACCCGTTTTTGATGAAAGTGCCGTACGCGTGCACGAGCATAGCCCTCACTTTTTTGTCCTCCTCGTCCAGCGCGTAGTTCCCGAACAGCTCGACGCCCACCAGAAACGGGTATTCGGCGCCGTGAACAACTCCTAAGGGACATGTATTTAAATCCAAAGAGGGCCAAACAAGAATGGCACTAACCTCTGAACGGCAGTTGTTTGGCGTGTTTCCGGTTGAGGTGGTCAAACTGATGCACATAGACGGGCCAGCCCTGGGCAGCCTTCAATCGGGTTTCGGCCAGAATGGGCACAATGAACTGGATGTCGGAGAGCAGCTGCAAGGCGGGGATGGCTGCTTAGACCAGGACAACGTTCTATCGACTGACCAGTGTGTACTGCTCCAAAAAGTGGGCACTGTCCTGCTTCAGGGCTCTTCTCGTTTTTCCAGAACCGGCGTAGTAGTCGCAGAGCGCCTCCACCAACTTCCGTTTCTCGGCATCGGTCACGTTGCCTTTGTCGTCGAATTTTATGCGGTCCCGGATGAAGCTGGTCAGCTGAGCGCGCCCGAATGCGCGTGGATCGGCCACGGTCAGAGGCGAGTCGAAGGCGAACACAGATGCGGGGTAGTGCAGAGCTGGAGCAACACGGGACATTTTCCCTTGCACTCCAAACCCCCGGAACCGACTCAAGAACATCGCCTCGTGGGGGGTGAAGCCCATCAGGGTCGGCTTGTGGGGGGCCTTCCGCGCTTCGGCCGCCAAATCGAGCGGGATCATTTGGCCATCTGGACGCGGGTTGTACTCGGCCATGGCGAAGTCAGATCGCACCATTTCCACCGACGAGATAGCGTCAATCTGCGCAAACAGGAAGATTAATTGATCCCTTTGGGGGCAATTTAATATTACCAAGTCATCCAAGTCGGCCTTTTTGATGCACTCCTTCAGCTGGTTTTTTGTCCCGTTTTTTGCGCCTTTCTCGCAATGCAGCGCTCTGGCCGTTTGCAGAGAGCCCTCGCCGACGCGGTCGTTGAGGGCCCACGGGGACAGGAAGGAGCCGCTCATCTGGATGGCCTGCCGGAACAGGTCCCGCGTGTGCGGGGACAGCGACAGGATGGAGGTGCTCGCCGCACCCGCACTTTGGCCCCACACAGTCACACGCGACGCATCGCCACCGAACGCGCCGATGTTGTCGCGGACCCACAACAGTGCCTGGCGCTGGTCCCAGAGGCCCAGGTTGCCCGGGTTCTCGGAAGAGCCGTCGGAGAAGAATCCTGAAGAAATGTTGATTTTTGCCTTGTTGTGGTGCGGACCGAGGAAGTTGAGTCGGTACTGCAGGGTGACCACCACGATGCCCTGGGCCACGAAGTTGTTGGACAGGTTGGCGTAGCCCTCCACGAAGCTGCCGCCCACGCAGAAGCCGCCACCGTGGATGAACACCAGCACGGGCAGAGCGCGTTCTGCCGATGTTGGCGTAGCCCCCTTTGAGGCATCCGCTGCGGGACGGAACACGTTCAGGTAGAGACAGTCCTCCGAAAAGTCGGGGGCGGCGATCAAATGCTGGGGCACACACGCGGGGGGAATTGCGCTGGCGTCCAGGGTGCCCGTCCAATTCTCCGCGGGGAGGGGTTTCTGCAACAAAAAGGGATTTTAAAAAAATATATGTAAAAAAGGTAGTGGCCATAATTGACCGAGATTAGTTCTTGATTCTTTACTATTAAACTCTTGCCTCCAATCGGAGTTCGTTGATGGGCGGCTGGGCGAATGGGATGCCGAGGAAGATGTCTGCCTGTGCGAAGGGGGCCTCCTCCAGTGCGGGGTCGTCCAGGGGGATGCGGAAGCCCTGCACCCGTCCGTTCGCCGTCTGCACAATCGGGGCGTCCTCGGACGGAGTTTCTTCCAGGAAAACGGGCGAAGCGACACCGCCATGAAACAGTTGCAGGACGCAAATAGTCAGCATGGGGAGGAGGGGCAACAGAACAGTTGCTTTGGGTGCCATTGCTTCTTCTGAGGGGAATGTGGAAGAGACTCTTCCAAAAGCGTCTTTTATTGCGAACGCCCAGTTGCGAACCACAAAAACGCTACAATTATTGCTCCCCAAATGGGCAGAGGAGTATTTTGTTGTACGTGATTTGTACGCTCTGTCAGGCTCAAGAATTTCCTCTCTCTCGTCTTCTTCTCCAATCCCCCGGCGCGTTGTAATGTTCCCCTTTTGAGGTGCCGCGATGGAGTTAAATTTTGGCGGCGGACTGGAAGTGATGAGTGGGAGGGACAAACAAACAAAATCACATTGCTTTGCCCTGCTGTTGTTGGCGATCGAAATGAATGGAAACTTTCACGGGAGAACAGAAACGGAAACAAACCAAAAATGAAAATGCCAAAAAATGAATTGATTTTCCTATTTTATTTGGCCATTATTAAATAAAAATTCGGAATTTTTAAAAGGGAAATGGTAAAAACTCGGTACAATTCGCCCTCCCAGATCCAATCGCTTCCAGCAGAAGAGAGAGTCCGGCACATGTGCGTCCATCTTATCGGTTATCGCCCTCGGATCCGCTCCCCCACCGCCGTTGTTGGTTGGCGCGGGGGAGCAGACAAGAGAGAAAACACGCGTCGCAACATATTTTAGATGCATATTGTCGAAACGCACATGTTCTTCCACCACTTTTCGTTTGAACTCAAAATGGCGTCATTTAATAGGCAAAACAGAATCAGCCGAATGAAGGCGCTGAGGAGAAGGGTGTGCGCAGTGTGCGGGAGGCAGTGCAGCTACTCCTACTACGGGGTCCACTGCTGCGAAAGTGCGTAAAACTGCCCAAACTCCACAGCCCCCTCCTGTGGCTTTTTCAGGCTGCAAACAGTTCTTCCGTCGCACTGTGGTGAAACGACAACTCTGGGAGTGCGCACTCAGCGGGAACTGCCCCCAGCACCACTATTGTCTGGGCATGTGTCCGACCGGAAGAGTCCGTCCATTCATCGTTCTCTGTGCTTCGCAGGGACTACTCCGTGCAAGAGCTGCCGATTGGACCAGTGTCTCCGCGTCGGCATGGACTGGGAGTGCGTCCGAGTGGCACACTGTGCGGAATCGGCGGCGTTCAGTGGGGCGATGGGGGAACGCAAAAGGGCACTTGAGGTGGGTTTTAAATTGGGTCTACTTAATCAAAATAAAAAAGTAGTTTTTTTTCTTTAAATGAAATCTGAAAGTTTTAGACAACGCCTCCTCCACCGGCTGCAGTCAGTGCGAAACCTTTTTCTGTAAAAGGCAAACTGTTCAGTCGTTATAGTATTGCCCTGATTTCCCCAATTTGAAACAGCTCTAGCGCCAAAAACAAATGCATGCGAGTGGACAATGTGTTCGCTCCAATTTGGGCTTCAGAGAGAGGACAAATTCACAGCAACAAATTTGGCACTCAATAACACGCTGTTGGCGCAATTTGGCTCTCTAACAGAAGCAACAATATCTTACAACGGCTGTTATGTCGACTCTAATGCAGTCAGACATTTCACAATGTTCCCAAATATTGGGCTAAATTCGATCAGGAGCCCACCGAAATGGGCGCATTTCTGTGCAGCCAAGTGCACTGTGGACGCACTTTCGCCGCCAGTCTCCGAGCTCCGCTGATTGCGAACCTGCTGTTGGGCGTGGAGCTGTGCCGGATGACTCCGGTCACGGGCCAGCTGGACCGCCAAGACCAGGCAGGCACTCAATAAATACCCATCCAAGACGCATAAATTGCGATTTTCAGACAATTCTGGCCAGCCACGTGTGGCTTCCGTTGGTCTGCTTCTGCTTCGCCTTCCACTCTTCGCGCCAGCACTCGCCCGTCATTCTGGTCAAGGGAACCTGTCCGCTCAATTTGGCGATGGAAAACCCCTGGTTCCGGCCAAACGACAGGTTTTTCAGTGGATTTTAATCATTTCCAAAACAACACTTTGAGAATTCCTGACCCGGCGCACACAATTTTCCGCAAGTCGATGGCACCCCTCGACGGAGCGAATCTTGCCTTGGAGGAGTTTTTGCTGCTGAGGGCCTCCATCGTCTGCCATTCGGGTACCCATTCCGATTGACCAGTTCTGGACCTGAGAGCAGGTTCTGAATGTTCAGCCGCCCCTGGACTGTCGCAAAGGGCGCAGAGTCTGCTCCGGCTGGAGCGGGAGCGCTACTGCAGAGTGCTGGAGCAGTTCCTCCAAGTCAGCCAGGGCGACTCTGTGGAGGGGGCCAGACGCCTCTCGGAGCTCCTCCGCCTGGCCGAGTGCTCCTTCCGCTGTGCGGACCACTTCCGCCACTTCTACAACCAGTTGGCCGTTGAGACCAAACAACGCATTTTCTCGTCTTCTGCGCTTGGAATTTTGATACCTGTGCTGCTCCACAGGGGGTTGGGCAATGCACAATAATCGAAAATTCCATATCAAAAAATAGAGAGAATAAATTGGTTTAAAATAAGCAATAAAAATAAGAGTAAAAAGCTATCTCCATTTTACACTTTTTCTGAAAATGCAAAAATCGAGAGAATTGATCGCACTCTGTGCAAAAGAGTGGGTGATTGCAATGCGCCCAGCACAGGCAGTGGACAGCAACAAAAACATTTCCGCCCATATAGGTAAAAGGGTGCGCCATCACTCCACTTGGCCCTCCATATCGACGAGATCCGCCATCCCATTAACAGTTCGCAATTCGCCCACTCTGATATTTCCCCTTTCCGCCCGCCGCCCGCGCTCCACGAATATGCACATTTACTGATTTATATTAGTTGGCAGTGAGAAATGAGAATGCATTTTCGCATTTTTCAATATTGTGCAATTGGAAATGGCGTCCCTTTTCGCAATGCTTTTTGGTGCTCTGCTGATCTCTTTGTCCTGCGCGAATCCCCTCGGTTCGGAAGCGCAATGTGGTGGGGTCCCACTCGCGCAAATGGAGCACTTTGACTATGTTCCCGACGCGGAGTTCAACGCCATCAAAAGTGCGGAGAATGGACTGGAATTGGAAGAGTCGGGCGGACAGGGTCCAAAAGTTGTGCACATTCTGAGGGAGAAGAAGCAAAGGGACGCGGGCTGGAACTCGATTGTGAGTGTCTCTCTTGCCCTTTAGGCACTGAGCGTTAGACGCAGGTCTTCACCGGCTACCTGGGCACTTCCGGGGAACACTTTGACCCCACGAGGTGTGTGGCCATCAAGCTGACCCCGATGAAGAACTTCGCCCTGGCCGAGAACTGCTTCGAGACAATCCGGGAGCTGCACCGACAAGTGCCCAGGGAGCAGCGGCAGCACATCATCGAGATAATCGACCTGTGCGTTGGAAAAGGGAATTAGGACGCACATTCAAATGCGGTTTAGGGGAACGCGGGAGCCGATGGAATTCGCGGGGGACGAGAGGAAGTTCCGGGGAAGGCGGGCACAAGGCGACTACGTGACCATCATGGAGCTGGGAGTGTTCAACAACGACGGCGGCAAAGGGCGGTTGGACTACGCGGACGGGGAGGAGGGAGTCCAGTCGCTGAAGCGGGACATCCTCAGCCTGGTTCTGCCGGTGCGGGAGATCCAAAAGGGTATTTTTAATTCCGGCGAACTGTTTCGTCCAAACATTCAGTGGCGACCCACAACGACCTGAAACTGGCCAATTTTGTGTACGCCAAGTCGGCCGATGGAGAGTTGGTCAGGAAACTGATCGACTTCGACTCCAGCGTGCTCTTGGTCTCCTCCCCGACTGCGCCCCCTCCGGAGGACAGACATGCGCGGGACAATTGTGTCCTGAAGCCGATCTGGCCGCTGCGCTGGGACCCCATCTCGGGACCGGAATACGAGTTCAAGCGCTTCCCACGGGTAATTTTTGAAATAATTTTGTTTGGATTTTGGATATGTTTTGGCTCTCGCCAAAAAGCGACCTGTGGAGTATTGGCATGGACGCCTACGAATTGATCATGCTCCAACCGAAATCCGACATTTCCGAGGTCAAAAATTCGGGGAGAATCAGATTTGAGTGTCCCTTGTTCAGGAGCAGAGGGAGGAGTTGATGCACCGCATTGCGAACATTTACCGCGGGTACGAGTGGCGAAGGACCGGAAAAAGGTTGCCGTGGGGCGACGACGACCGCGAGAGCCATCGGCTGGCCTACGACCTGCAGTGGGTGCTCAGCTATGCGGAGGCCCTCCGCCAAATCCTGGAAGTGCGCGCCAAATTCCCCGATGTGTTCCTGCTGCAGACGGTGGCCCCAAAGTCTCCACTCCCCGTTGGATCGCCAAATTCAGAACATTCTCCGGCACGACAAGGGCTACCGGATGAGCGCAACCGGGGTGCTCCAGTATCTGGCCGGAGAGTGCAGACCCGCGCTAGAGCGTTCTGCCGACGGGGAGTTGGTGCTTTTCGGCGAGATGACGGCGACGAAACTGCAGAAATTGATCGGAGAGGCGAAAATGTCGCCCGACCTTGGGGCAGAGGAAAAGCGGAAAATAGAGCATCTGGCAAAAAGTCTGAATGGGGGAACGCTGGGAATGGAGAAAGAGCTGGAGGAGGTCGCAGCAAAAGGCGGGGAATGCGCCAAATGAACAGACATTTGATGAGCACTTTCCTTTCCTTTTCTGTCACTCCCATTCGATGGCAATGGCATTTACCTATATGAAATATTATTTTTCGGACTTCTACTCAGTTGAGGCACTGAAACACTCGTACGAGTTGGCGATCGAAAGGACCTTGGTAGCCCCCAAAAGTTGGGAGTTGCGCTGTTCATTTTCTTAGTAATTCCCAAATCAAAACATTGCTCAGAGATCCATTCTTCGTCTTCTTCCATTTTTTATTTCGCAACCGCCGATCCCTTTCGAATTTGTTTTCGCAATGGTTGTTTGTCGCGCCGCGAGCAAATGCGAAGAAACGTTCGTCCCCATTTCGTGTTTAGAAACAAAAATAGAGAATGCGTGCGACGCTCTCATTCTCTAATCCTCCGCAGTGGCTATAACCATATTTGTTATCCATTTTCCAAATGCGAGCCAATTATCTTTTTCCGTCGACGCTCCAAACATGAAATTTATTTGATTATTTAGCTATTTAAGTGAGCAATTCTCCTGTTCAGTGATTTTGAGCAGATGCTTTCAAAACTGCAAAACAGTACAGCGAAGAGGGGCAGGAATTGTCTGCCACCGGAACTGGTCCACGACTTTCTCAGGGCACTCCCGATTGCCGCTGCGCCCGAAATCGTCCGCAAATTTGGAGACCAGCAGCCAGAGTGGGACAGAGCACTCTGCCAGTTCAGGGCTGGAGTGGGACAACGGGCGGAAAGGCTGGAACGATTGGTGGGAAAAATGGGCAAATCAGCTGTTTTAAAGTCGATTGACAAAATTATCGGATCCTTTTTGATATTTTGCGACTTAAAGAACGCCGCTTACGAGGAATGTCGCAATTCGCTGCGCCAAACAGAGCAGGAACTGGGCCACGAATTGTTCGGCTGCCGCATCTGTGGCGGCTACGAGGATTCTCCGTTCGTCAAAGCCCGTTTCAGGCACTCTATCGGGAATAAAGTCCAATTCAATTGGACCCTTTCAGACTTCTCTTCTCGCGCAAATTTGTTCTCTGCGAGCGCATTGTGCCTTTTTTGCGTGCGTGGACCGAATCACTGCAAAAGGTCGGCAGAGGAGTGGTCCAGGAGGAGGAGAAGCATCTGCTGCGGGAGTGCGAAAAGTATTTGGCCAAGGAGCACAGCTGGCGGATGGAATGGGCCGCCGCCAAGGCTTCCGACGAGGACATTGCCTTTTGGGACCGAGCGGTTCTCCTGGCGGAGGAACAGAAAGTCGCCGAGACGGACCAGAGGGAAATTGAGACACCGGCCAAAAGGAAATGTCAAATTGGTTAATGTAATTTGGGCACTGGAAAGGAACTGAATCGGATGCATCCAATTCCATTTTATAGTTTTATTCCATATCAACAACTCCGGACTTCCAGGCCCTTTCCACTCCCACTCCTTTCTCACTTCCAGTAACAAATTTCATGCTTTGCACGGGCATTTAACATTTTGGATCCAAAATTGGACAAATCATGCATTGTGCTTTGAATTCTTAAAATATGTGCTTCATTATGCTCTGTCGACATTTGTTTCGGCACAAAAATTTAAAAATGGCACGCCATCTTCCGTGCGTCAAAACTATTATTTCCGATCCATTTTCCTGCCATTTGCTCGGTCAGCCGGATTGCTTTCTGACATTAGGCTGAGTCCCCAACTGAGAGAGAGAATGTCCTCCAACGATACAAGCGGTATCCCATTCCAAGCATTCACAATAATTCTGTCCACCGAAATCTTGGCTGTCAGCATTTTGCAATGCCTCACTTTGCCGGTAATGGAAAGTGCACAGCAACTGGTGTCTTAGGAATTCCAGCTGTTCCTGCTCCACTCGGACTACCGCTCTCGCATCGGCCACCAAATGATGCTGTGCATTGGCATTGCCGATCTGGCGCAGATTGTGCCCTACTTCTTCGTCGTCTTTTGCTCCGCCTTCGCAATGCAGATGGCCATTTGGATGGAGAATGTGGGCACAATAGTATTGTAATTCCGAACATTCGTTGTTCGTTTCTCCAGATTGTTTCGGCCCTCAACATCCTGTTCTGGGACGCACTTGTGATGTTGCATCTGCTGCTGGCCCTGAATCGGTCCATCACCGTGATCGGGGCCCATTTCCGCATCAAATTCACACAGACCAGCTGGGAGACCAAACTCTTCAAGGTTTTCTTAATGGCATAATTTCAATGCACTTGGAGGATTTAGCAGGACATTTTAGGCGTTGATATCGGCCGTTTTTGCTTGGACTTGTTGCTGGACTGCAATGTTCCAAACGCCGTTGTTCGGCGGAAGAGTGGACCTTTGCCTGGCGACAGTCTTCTACAACTCCGACCTTCCCTATTCCGGCCTGTTCCAGCACATCGAGGTCATCGGCACAACAGCCCTGTTGTCCTGCACATTCTGCCTGTACTTGGCCATCAATGTCGTCATCAAAAAGGTTTTTTTTCAATTTTTAACAAGCCTAAATGTCATTTCCCAGAACAAGCCCAATCTAGTTCTGGCCTCAGGCCACGGCCAGCAGCCACAGCAAAATGCCCCGATGAACTCGCAGGAACGGCGCATCTTCCTGCAGGCCCTGGCGCTCTTCTGCGGCATGCTGGTGGTCCAGACCGGCTGGTTCCTCAGCGACCACTTCGACCGGCTGGCCAACCAGCTCTGGAACTACCTCTACGTCGCCTACTTCGCACTCAACCCCCTCCTCTACCTCACCATGAATCCGTGCGCAATGATGGCATTCAAAAATATGTAGATATCGTTTTCAGCGATTTTAGAGACCGCTTTCTTTATTTGTATTCCCTACGACGGGAAGAACAGCAGAGCTCCGTGGTTGTGCCAATGCAGAACTTGGTCACTGTGGCGCCCGGCGACAAAACAAGGAACATCCGAGCGGCTTGATTCACTGACCAAATTTTGAATAGACTTTAATTTGTGAATTCATTTCAAATGCCAAATATACAAAAATGAGATCATCCTACTCAAACATAAATGTGCATTATTATAAATTATAATTTGGCATTGAATGCTGACAGCCCATTTGTTTGCTGGGCATTGTTTCGCTTTCCCAATCCACTAGGGCAGATAAAGATGTGTCCAGAGGTCGACAGGTGCGCCAATTGAGAACGTCAGAATTTGATGAAGCGGTGGGAATGGGTATGCAAGTGAGCACGACTTTTTCTGTTTGCCATATGCACACTGCTCCACTCGATAATATAAAAGCAGTTTCGATTGCGAACAACGCCAAAAATCCACGCTAAGAGGGAAAATGAAATTCTTTTTGCTGACAGCGGTGTCGTTCTTTTTCGCCCAAATGGCGGAGGGAAATCACTTTCTGGAGCCTCTAAAGTCTCTTTTCTGCAGACATTTCCGAAAATCGGTGGAGGAGGAAAAGCGAACATTGGATGAGATTTACAAGGTTGGTCTGGGAGTATTCTCAAATAACAAATAACAAAATTTCCTCCGATCCCCAGGCTGCTCTGGCAGAGGGAGGCAAAGTGGTGGTCTACTCGGGCGGCGACCAGAGGGGCCAGCAGAATGCCACCAAACAGGCATTCGAGGCACGCTTCCCGGGAATGAGGATGGAGGTCGTGGTGGACTACTCCATCTTCCAGGGGCCCCGAGTGGACGTGCAGCTGGCCACCGACTCGCTGGTGCCGGACGCCATCCAGCTGCAGACGCTGCAGGACTTCCCCCGCTGGAAGCGCCGAGGGGTGCTGCTCCAGTACAAACCCAGGGACTGGAGCAAAGTGTACAGGGTCGGTAAATTGGCCGAAACTGAGGAGATTTGATCCATCTGGGTTTTTTCCCATTTAGGAGTTCCGCGACGAGGACGGCTACTACACGGCCATTTCGGTGCAGCTACTCGCCACAATGGTCAACAGCCAACTGCTGTCGGACAACCAGAGTTGGCCTCGAAACGCCTCTGACCTGTTGAAGCCAGAGTTCGGCGGCGGCAAAATGGTGACTGTGCACCCCAACTTTGACGACTCAGTGCTCTTCTACTACAAACTGGTATTGAAACGGGGGAGTGCAATAGACATGCATGTGGACGAATTGTTTGTTCTGTGCCCAGGTTGTGGACAAATACGGCTGGGACTGGCTGACTGAGTTCGCGGCGCAGAATGCCTCCTTCGTGTGCATGGGCATGTCCCTCATCAGCGCGGTGGCCAGCGGCTCTGCCCAAGTGGGCGTCGCCGGGTTCGTGTTCTCGGCGGCCGGCATGCCCCTCCAAGTGGCGCTTCCCAACGAGAACGACCCCTTCTCCACGTACGCGCAGTATCTGGGCATTTTCAAGGCGGCCAAACACCCGGAGGCGGCGAAGCTGTACCTGAACTGGCAGCTGGGCAAGGACTCACCGGTAGCAAGGGCACCTTCTAGGGACTCCGAGTGCCACTTTGATGCGCTTTGCAGACAAACACGGGCAACATTTGGTCGGTGCGGACGGACATGCCGCCCCAGAACGGCTACAAGCCCATCTGGGAGTACCCCAACTCCAGCCATCGCGCATTCTCCCAATTCATGGCCAACTACGAGGAGCGCTATCGATTCGCGAAGCAAATCGCCCTCTATTTGGGCGAGATGAGCTGCGACCAGTCCCAAATGGCGGAGGGACTGCACCCCGACCAGACACAATGAGAAGCAGCAAACAACGGCCGAAAGCGAGAACCCGGTGGAACTGAACACTTCAATTGGGTCTCCTCCCTCTATTCACGCGATGAACCTGTCTTTTTATTTGTAGCCTACCAAATTTCGGTTTATTTATGTATTTGATTGTTCCAATTTTAAATTGGTCACAAGATTTCAAACGATAAATGTATTTTTAGCATTTACATTGTTTTGGATTGCTTTTGATTTTGACCAAAATAGAAGCTATTATTAATTTCGCTTGTCCGTAAAAATCATTGTGCCGCCTGAAATCATTATTCATTTTGCGAATTCACAAGAGAATGAATTTTTCCATTTTATCATTCTTCATTTTAAGCATCCCTCTGAGCTCTGAGAGACACAACTTTCAGTTTTTCCTCATTTTCCTTTAAATATTTTCCAATACAAAGCAAATATAAAACTTTTTGCGATTGAATAATTTTTTTGTCACAATTTGTTCACTCATAGGCCAGTTTGGCCCACTCGCCGATGTGTGCCTGGAAGGTGTTTGCGCAGTCGGCTATTCTGGCCAGCAGCTCTCTCAACGATTGCAGCACATTTTGGGCCATTTCCTCCTTTTTCTGGTCGTCCCACTCTGCGTTGTCCATAATTTTCTGAAATCGACTGAACTTCGAACAACAAATAATGTCCATTAACGTACCGCATATTTTTGGTTGTACGCGTCGCTGAATTTGGGCATCCGCTGGAGGTCGAGTGCGTTCTGCCTGTCCCTTTCCAGCAGTTCAAAAACGTCGTGGCCAACGGTCTTGAACGCGTTCAGCAGCTTTTCGTGGATGTTCCCCAGCCAATAGTGCAGCTTCTGTTGCGGCGTCTCGGGGGTGGCGTATGCTTGGACTGGAATTTGGAATTTGGGAACATCCATCGGACATTGGAATCGATTCCGTTTCGTTAGAATTGGAATCCTATTTTTAGACCTTTGACCAGGAACAACCAAGGATCCAATCAACAAATGCGCTTACCCTGGCCCAGTTCCGCAATCGACAGTTTGAAGAGGCGCGTGTAGAAGAGCAGAGCGGCCATTTTGTTGATGGCAGGCGAGAAGGCGTCCAAGTGCAGTCGGAAGGCGCTGCTGAGGACCCTCTGCTTGTCCAGCTTGTAGTCGAAGGGGTTCTTCCTGGGCGGCACAACGAATTTCTCCTCCCACCCTATTTCGGAGAGAACTCTGTGCGCTTTGGCCTGATAGGCTGCGCAAATGGGTCTTTGGACTGTGCATGCGCCTAATTCCAAAAACAAAGGTTCGAACTCATTTTTGGGCCCTCACCTGGAATGTGCTCCTGTTGGAACTGGTTGAAATTGAAGTCTGGGTGGCTCAGATGAGCGTCCATTTTGGAAATTGTTTCCTTCGAATCAAAACAAGGTTAAAATGTCCTCTAATTCTGTCTATTTCCTATCTTCACCTCCATGTCGCGGTCCAGTGCCGTTGTGTCCATGTGCGCGAGATTCTGGACGAGCACTCCATTGGCCGACTGGAAGAACAGACTTTTGCGGGTCTCCGCCCAAATCTGGGATGGAATCGAACGGCCGCCGTTTTGTTCGTCTGCCGGGACTATTATTTGCAGTGCATTTGGCGCCTGATCCATTTCGGCGCTTTCGACATATGGCAAAAGGACTGAATGTATTTTTAGAGATTTTAAATTGGACTCGGGACTCACCGCAATAAACGACTGGAAAGAGCCAAATGGAGCCGAACATGGTTTTGCGGGGGAAAGGATTGGGATGGGTGAGGGGAGAGCCAGAATGGATGCTCCAAAACACACTGCAGCGGCTTTTATGGCGCCCAGTGCCAACCGATAAAAAGGCCCCAAATGCCAGCAAATGTCCGATGGAGCCCTCTCTTGCGTCAATGCCAAATCAGGTGATCCCCTCCCCTTTCCACTGGATGGATTGGGTATTGAATGGCACACATTGAATTTCCAAGTGGATTTTCCATCGAGAAAATGCCATTGGGTATCTGTGAAATATGACCACATTTTACGAATGAATAAATGTGGCTGGCCATTTAAACTAGCGTTTAACACTTTCCATCGGCACTCATCTGAGAATCCGAGTTCGGCGGTTGCACAACGGCACTGGAGAGTCGACGTTTGCGAGTTCATTTTGTTGGACAAAAGAAGACTCTAGTCGAAGATTCGCGACATTGGCATTTTACTTTATTTCAAAGATAGAAGTGAAAAACAAGTCATCGGAAATACGATCAAAACAAAAACGAAGTGAGCTCTAAAAACCAATCACTTCACTTGAGCGCCAATTTCACCTGATCTAGCCCCCAATATAAGGCATTTGGTGTAAAGTGAGCCACACATTCGGCCGCAGAAATGAAAGTAGTGCTGCTCGCCTTGCTACCGCTGGTGGCGCTTTTGTTCGATTCGTCGCACTGTTTGATCGGTAAAAGCCAAAGGATGTGCATAAAATTTTGCAAAAAGTCCAAGCTTTGTGTTTGAATCTTTAATTCAAATTATTTCTCCAGAGCGTCAAATTATCGCTGTTTTTGAAGAAGCCGCGAAAGTGGGCAAGGAGAATGAGCAAACGCTAAAGAATCTGGTGAAGGACCATGCGATGAAGGAAAGACAAGAGCAGGAACTGGCCCGATTTTATTGGAACAAGGGCATTGAGACCCTCAACAGCGTCAAACAAAAAATCCGAAGGGCTTCCAAGAAATGGTCTGTCGAATTATTTTTCGTAATTTTTGCATTTTTCAGTCTTGGCGAAGCCACCGACGATTGGAAATATCCATTTGACGAAAGAAAGAATGCGATTGAGGCGTTCATAGATTTGCACAAAAATGACGCAAAAGGGGAGTCCGCCTTGGTGAAAGAGGTGAGACCAAAATTGGCCAAGTGTCGGGAAGAAAAGCGCCTTCTGGACAAATGCGAGGCAGAACTGAAAGGGCTGGACGAAGCTTTGCGAAGGGCCCAAAACGAGATGGCGGCCGCAGAGACCAGAAGGGCGGAACTGGCAATTGAAATCAAAGTGAAAATTCCCAGTTTTTGGTAAATGAATGTTTTTTAAGGAAACGGAGGAGCGGATTGAAAACTGCAGGCGGATGAAGGAGTTGGTCAGGGTGATCTCGGAGCTGCTGGTCATTCTGAAAATCGGCCAGGGAATGGGTGAGAAGGGCCGGCAAATGCTCGGAAGGATGGCGGAGATCTGCTCCGGAGAAGGCGTTGTCGTGGAGGTGTACCCGAATGCGGAACCCAGGGACCGGTACCTCTACATTGGTCCCAACCTTGCTTTCCTCAATGGCGCCAACGAGCAAGATGCGCCGCTGAGGCGAGTCTACGAATACACGCTGGCACTCCATAAGCGGATTGTGGACGGAATGGAAGTGGAGGAGTGAAGAGAAGAAGACTTCTGGGCGATTTGTTCTTCCGCAGTGTGGAGACGAGAGCTGTTTTTGGTCATGTCTCACTTGATGGGAACACTTTCAATTTGATTGTTTAAAATGTTTGAAGTGGCAAACTGTCCAAAAACAAATCACTTGATGCACTCAGCACTCACTATTGGGTGTCCCCTTTTCCCTTTCTCCGCATATTGGAGGTCCAACCAGTGATGTGGCGAACACTTTCCACTCCATTTTTGGGCATCAAAATCGCAACCTTCGACCCTCGCCCAATGGGTTGGGCGGCCCCAACGGCCCCAGTGCATCACTTGATCGGGAAAAATTTGCTTGGCAAGGATTGGGGCGATTGATCAAATCGATCTGAGGCCCTGCCTTCCTTTCCATTTCTCCTCCGCCAATCCTAAATGTATTCGAGCAGAAGCAATATTCCCCTTTTTACGATTTTTTCGTCAATAAATTCATTGAATAAAAGAATAAATCATTTGTATAGTACTCCTTGAACCCTTTGGGCAGAACATAGATAATAGTAGGCAATGTTGAATTTCAGGAATATGCAATGAGCAGTGGGTCCTGCGTTTTGCTCACCCTCATACTATTCCTAGCCGTTCTTTGGCTTTCTCCGACCGCCAATGGGAGTGTTCTCAGTTTGGTGGACAGGTTCGAGAACAAGATAAAGGAGGAAACAAGCGCGAACAAAAAGGTTCTGCACAACGACCACAATTCGGTTTCGCCCCAAAAGAACTTCAACAGCGTCAAGAATGCGAATATTCCCGGGCAAATAAGGAAACGAGTGGAGCACATAAGAGCGGAGAAAAACGCACGCAAAAATCAAAGTCAGTCTGGCCAGCACAAACCGCCAGTGAAACACATCTCTGTGAGTTCGGAATTGGACTCTAGCCCATTATTTTCCCTCTCTAGGCTCGCTACAACAATGCGAAGCCGGCCAGCCACTTCACAACGTATGGGCAAGTGCCACGCTCGCGCTTTGATTCTCAAAATCACGAATCGCCTGTGGTGGCGGCGAAAGAAGAACTTCATCGGAGGGATTCGCCCCCACTGTCGCTGGAACCGCGGAAGAAAACGTCTCCGAAGGCAGTTCGTTTCAGAGAGACGCCGCCTTTCGCCCAAACGAGTCAGCGCCTTCCGTCGTTTTCACCGCCCAAATCGTCGGCCTTTGCAAATCCCTTCGAGGGAACACACCGACAAAATTCGCCGTTGAGGAAAAAGTACAAGAATGAATCGGCGAAAGCGGCACACAACACTCACTCGGACGACCCAAACGTGTTCGTGTTCAGGTGAATAAAACTATACAAAACATCTGAGGGATTGTATACCGTTTCAAATTTCACAGAGCCAAAAAGAAGCCTGAGCGAAAGGTTATGCCGACCGGGCCATTGATGAAGCCCCCACCGGAAGGGGACAAAAAGAAACGGAGAACTGGCAGAATCAGCAGCAGCAGCAGCATTCAATCATCGGTGGAGTCTCAAGACACCTTCGACACTGAATTGAGCCACGAGACCGTCAGCAGCAGCGAATCAGAGCCAGAGCCAGACCTTCATGCGCATCCAAGCCGCCTGGGCCATTTGAACGATTTGGACGCCTTGGATCACAAAGAACACCGAGATCATCCGAATAAACCCCTACAAGACAGGCTAAATGAACATTCGGACCATCCAGAGCAACTGGACCGCCGGAGCCGTCTGAACAAATCGAATCATCTGGACCACAAGAACGATCTGGACAGTCCGAAACGTGGCAGTCGCCTGGGCAGTCCAGACTATGTTCATGACAAGAAGAACCTCAACAATGCGGACAACGATGATATGGACCACATGTACGAGCGCCTGAACAAAATTGATCCTCTGGATCACAAGAATGGGCAACCGAATAGCTTGGGAAGCAGAAACCGTTTGTACGGCAATTCGGATTCTGTGGATCAGAAACACAAGGAAAAGCTTGAAGACGCCCCGACCCGCCGGAGTCGTCTGAACAACGTGGACCACAACGATGCACCTAACCACATAGACCAAAACCAGCTTATCAATCCGAATCCAAAGATGGAGAAGAACAATCCAGACAATCGGAACACTCTGGGTCATCGGATCCGATCGGACTCCTTGGATCATACTGATATCCCGAATGAGCCAAATCGCCGGAGCAGACTCTACAATTCCGATCCGCTGGGCCACAAGAAAATGGGGAATGATCATCAGAACAGACTCTACAATTCGGATCCGCCGGACCACAAGAATCAACCAGATGCATTAAATCTTCGTGGTACACTGGATCAGAAGGAAAAGGAGGATGGCTTTGGTCGGAACCGTTTTGATCCGCCTGTTAGCAGTGAGGAAGAACATCGTCAGGGACGCCTGTACAACAAAAACAAAAACCAACCGTCTCATAATCGATCGGAGAGCAGCAGAAGCACCGACAGCAGTGAAGAAGAGCACTTCCTCAAGGGGGAGCAAATCGAGAATGACGACCACAGCCATTGGTTGGACATTGAAGAGGATTCGACGGAAAGAAGCGACGCACTGAAAAAGCACAGCAGTGGCCTCAAATTGAAGAATCACGACGATGAAAAGTGTGCCGAGCGGGAGAGGGAACTGGAACGGCAAGTCGAGATGCTGAAGGAGCGATTAGTGAGGGCGGAAAAGAACGCTGCAGAAGAGCAGGAACGGTGCAAAGGGGAGACTGACAGACTCAGAAGGGAACTTTTGAGTGGGTTTTATTTTAAAAATGTTTGTCATAATCATAAGCACTGATTGATCCGAATTCTTTTTAGGCAAAAACGATTCGAACAACCGAGGATCAAAGGCCAAAAATGAAACTTTTGAATTGGACCGGCAGAGCAGGGAACTCGAAAGGAAGTTGGCCGATTTGGGCAGATTGCTCGAGGAAAAAGAGGACAAGTTGGGGCAGGCGGAAAACGAGCTGAACGAAAAACGGGCGCAATTGCGCGAATTGGCACCAAAGGTGGCGGAATTGGAGCGAGAGGTGGGGCAGATTGAGCAGCAGAGATGGGACGCCAACGACAAATTGAAGGTGCAATTAAATAGTTTAAAGTTTAAACCAATTTAAACACCGATCGTCTCGAAGGAGGCATTGCACGAGTTGGAGCACATGCAGAAGGGGCTCAAGAACCCGGTGGGCGCGCAGAACAATGCAGAGGCGGCCAGAGAATTCGCGGTATTGGAGCAGCGCATTGAGGAACGCAAACACGAGCTGCAGGTTAACCGAAAATATAAACTTAAAATTGAATTATGAATTGTATAATTTGGTAAAGATTAAATTTAATTGAAGTTTTGCAGGCAATTGAAGACGATTGTGAGCGCAGGAAGACAGAGATTGGCGGACTTGAGATCCAAAAGAGGAAGGCGAATTCCGATTTGGAGCAAACGCGTAAAACGGCGCTGAAAGAGAAGCAAAAACTGCGCGCAATGCAAGAGCAATTGGACGACAGGGAGCAGGAAAGGGAGGAACTGGAGGTCCAAATTGAGCGCCAGCGGCAGGCACTGGACTCGCAGGCGACAGAAATCCGCGGGAAACAGACAGAACTGGACACGCTGGAGGTGCGCAAGATAAATATTTGAAATAATCTATTAACAAATTCGTGAAATTTGAATTGATTGATTTAGTAATTTTATTTTTCAGTCCGAAATTGACCGGCTGAAGGCGCAAATAGACGAACTGCGTAAGCCGAGCAACTACAACAAGCAGAGGGCCAACCTGTCGCAAGCACAAAGTGAACTGGCCAGGAAGGAGGAGCAACAGGACCGGCTGAGGAGGGAATTGGCCGAGGAGAGGGACAGACTGCGGAAGGCGCAGGCGCAAATTGAGTCTCTGGAGGAGGAGAGGAGCAGAATGGGCAGCCAACAGAACGGACCCCGGGGCAGGAACTCGCTGTTCGGTAACGCCAATTCCAGCAACGGGGATAGGGAGCTGCTGCAGAGGGAACTGAGCGATTGCGAAAATGAGAGGGCACATTTGGAGGAGCAAATGCTCGCCAAAAACAGTCCTAACCCTCCGTTACAATGTGCTCAGCCCAAAAATGACGATGAATTGACCCGAATGGAGGAGCAAATTCGGCGGAGCCGCGATGAGCTGGAGGAGGAGAAGGAGCGCCTGAAACGGCTCAGAAGGGACGTGGAGCGGGCGCAGAGGGAGAAGGACTCGACGGAGAGGCACATGGACCAGGCCAGGCAGGAACTGGACCAAATCGAGGCGGACATCCGGGGCAAGGAGCAGCTGCAGCAGCAAGTTGACCAGCACAAGCACGAACTGGCGGAGCTGGACAGAGAGCTGCAGGTTCCAAATCAAATGCTTAATGGGCGTTGTTCACCCGAATTTCGCCTCAGAAAAGACACGATGAACTGGAGCGCGTAAAGGAGGAGGCCAAAATCCGGCAAAAGGGCGGCACCCGTGGGCTGGAGGAGGCGCTGAGGAGTGTGGAGGAGAAACAGCGAGAGCTGGACGATTTGAGGCTGGTGCTGGACGCGGAACGGGAGAACAACGCCAGTCTGCTGAACGACTTGGACTCGTGCGAGAAGCAGAAGGAGCAGCTGGACGAGGTGCCATTGGCTCAAAATGGCCAAATTTGGAGGCAAAATACCGTTTTAAATGCTGAATTCAGGAACTTACTGAATGGGAAGGAAACTACCAAGCTCTGAAGGGCGACCAAATCAAATTGGAGGAAGACCTGGAGCAATGCAATGAGCAGAAGAGCGAAATGGACCGAAAAGGTCGGAGCCGAATATAAACATTAAACATTACATTAAAAATGTAGACATTCAAAATCTTTCAGCCGTCCAGAAAATGGACAAAGTTCAAGAGCAACTTGAAAAGGCCAAAAATGAAAAGGCGGATTTGGAGCACGATTCGCAAAATCTCAAAAGGGAATTGTCAAAAATGGACGATAAATTGCGCAGTAAAAGGGAAGATTTGGATAAATTGAACGACGAAACACTGAGACGGGGAAAAAGCGTAAAGGGATTTGAGGAAGCGGAGAAGATGGTCCAGGCAGGGATTTGGAAGAGGACCGATTCAATGGTCAGACTCTCATTTCAGGAGAAGGAACGCGAAAGGACGCAACTGGAGCGGGACTGCGATGCGCAACGCAGCCATTTGGCGAAGTTGGAGCGGGGGGGACAGGACCTGGGCAGACAGTGCGAGAAGCGCAGACAAGAACTGGCCGAATTGGAGGGGAAATTGGCGAGAAAGGAGTCCAAGCTGGAGAAAGCGAAGAGCGCCAGCAGAGAGCACAAGCGGGCGATGGAGCAGCTGGAAGTGGATTTGGCGGAAATGGAGCGGGACCAAGGCCAGTTGGGGCGCAAAACGGAGGCCATGCAGCAGGAGGCGGAAGAGCTGGAGCGACGGCTGGAGAGGAAGCACAGGGAGGTGGAGAAGCTGAACAGCGAGATCCAGAACAAGGGCAGCAGCATCAGGGGTGGGCAAAAGACATTGGACACATCGAACCATTTATTCCCGGATTTAAAGGCTTTGAGAAGGCGGAAAGACTGGTGCTGGAGAAGGAGCACGAGAGGGACGCACTGGAGAGGGAAAGGCAGCAGTTGGACGCGGAGTTGGAAGGACAGAGACGGGAAATGGAAGCGATAAACGCGGAACTGGAGAGAAAAAGGAGCTCCACGGGTTAATTAAAATTAAAAATAATTGTTTTTTTACTTACTATAGTTTCCAATCACCACAATGGAAGCGAACAAAGGCGCTTGGAAGAAGAGGAGGAGAGGGCCAAAAAGAGTCTGCGAAAATTTCGGAATGCCGTTGATCAGAAGCACGATGAATTGGCCCAACTGGAGAGTGAAATTCAGCAGAGAAGATTGGACAATGGGTGGGTCAATTTGATCCTCTGAAAATATTCGTTTGAATTTGCTGAATTATTCCCGCCTCTTTTAGGAACAACTCAATGCGCACAAACAGTGCTCACGAACAAGAACTGGCCAAAGTGGCCGAGGAAAAAGCGGAATTGGAACGCCAAATCGGCCAAATGCAGCAGGAGATGGACAAGATGGCCAAAAACGGGGGCACTCGCACCAGCAGAGGACTGAGGGAGGAACTGGAGCGGGAACAGCGCAAACTGGACGAGTTGTTGAGAGAGGAGCGGGAGGCGGAGGAACAGCTGGCGCAAAAACGCCTCCTTCTGGAACAAATGGAGGAGCAGCTCCGAAACGGGAGTGGTAAGGCTAATAAAAGGGATAAAAGTGATCTATTATTCTCTATATCCACTAACTACTCCCTTTAGCTTATTCATATTCCTGTTCACAATTCAAAATTAAGCCCACCACGGAAGCGGTTCAAAATGCGACCCACAGGACGTGCATGCCAAGAAGGCGGAGATGCAGAGACTGGACGAGGAGTTGCAAAGGGAGCAGGAGAAGCTGGGCAAGCTGAAGGAAAAACTGGAGGACAACCACAAGGAGAAGGACTCGCTGCAGAGCGAGATTTCCGACGAAAAGAAACGCCTGGCACATCTGAAGGCGGACTGCGAACGAAAACAGAAGGAACTGGACAAACTGAGTGAGGTAATCGGCCAATCAGCGCAAATTGGACTTGGCCCAATCCCCGTAAACATTCAGTTGAAGCAAAGTAATGCAAACAGCGGGAGTGCCCATTCCCAGCAGGACTCCCGGGAAGAGGCCAGCAGAAAAATGGAGGAGATGCGGCGAGAAAACCAAAGGCTGGAGGACGAAGTCGCCCGACTGAACGCCGCAAGGGGGGCTACTAATTCCCCAAAGGTGCCGAGCCCGTCCGGCATTTACAACTCGGCAAAAGGCAAAATAGACCTCACCAAAATGCCCAGCTCATCCGACCTCTACAATTCGGCCAGAGCGGCAAAAGAGAAAATTGACCCGGTGGTGCAAAACACGTCGGGGCTTTTCAACTCGGCCAAAGACAAATTGGGGGCGTCAACACTGTCTTCAATGGCAAGCATGAAAAAGCCATATGGATTTGGAGGAACAATCTAGAGAGCGATTTTGGTGAACATTTTTGTGTGATCGATTTGTGAAATTTGGCTTTGTTGGATAAAAACGGTGGAGAAACGGGAGCTTCAAATAGACTTTTAATGCCGGATAGGCTATTCAGGACCAGATTTATGTACATGACACAACTTTTCGCACCATCTTTACTTTGTTATTACGAATAGCATTAAACATTAATTCGGTTTTAACTTTTAAAAAAAAGGTAGTTCGAATTTCGTTTTTAATCAAGTGGCAGTTTCTCTGGATAAATGGTTGTCGGAAAATACACAAAAAATGATAAATTTCTGTCATACCTATTATAAAACTTTAAAATGTTTGGAGAAGGATCATGTTTCCCAACAATTTAAAGTTTTTAAAGCAATAAACGCTGCCATTTCTTTATTTGTGACAAAAGTGCACTTCTTTATCAAGCGCGAGTGTGAAAAAGTACGCCAACATTCTGCACTTTTTATTTAATAGACGCGTCCAAATTCGTGAATCTCAATCCTGTTCATTTATTATTTAGTAATGCTTCCCAATGAAGAATGAATGCGAGATGAAGGAAAAGGCGTATCACGGGATGCCGGCATTGCGCACAAAAAATGTACTCGACTGTGATGCCCTCGCCCACGGCTCCCACCCGAGAGCACAGCAAATGTTGTGTGGGGCTGTGATAGAGCCCGCAAAGTGATCGGTGAACAATGAACAACGCACAAATGATGCCCTCGCAACATCCAGCGTAGTCATTGAGAGCAAATCTGGTAGTGAGTAGTGAGTAGCACGCCTCTGTTACAAAAATCATAGCTTTATTTCATGCTTTATAAATGCACTTGTTTTTGGATGTCATTCACAATTGCTTTATTTTCAATTCCCCCACTAGCATTCGTTTTCCTTTCCTTTCCCGTAAATTTCCCCAAAATGCTCTGCCTACTGCTCGCCTTCCTTTGGCTCTCTTTGGCCGGCTGGATGACCGATCAAGTTGACTGCTCTAATGCGGCCGCTCTTGGTGCTGCTGCGGACAGTGACAGTGACGAGTGGACAGCAGAGGACCAGTAGAAGTGTGACGAGGCAAAAGCAATCGAAAGTGGGTCTTTAAAAATCGTTTAAGGAAATAAATCCGGAACATATTCCAAACATTTGTTGCAGAAGAAGCACGCAAATTGAATGGATACTTCAACGGCGTAAAGGCGTGGACCGGCGAGGAAAGCGCCGAATACATTGCTAGAAGCCAAGCATTCACCAGAACCGTTCCCAAATATTACACTGAGAAATTCGAAGTGAGCCGGCTGTACGGAGAGATGGTCAGAGCCATGGAATTTGCGGTCCCCAGGGAGCCGCTGTACTCGGAGGCCAGGGAAATGCTGCGCAAACTGGGGGAGGTGCACGCGGAGAATGCGCCCAAAAAGGGGGACCTCAAAGATGGGAGTGAATTGAATGGGATTGTGGCGAAATTGGAGGGGGAGGCTGAGCAGGCAAAGAAGGCGTCGCAGTTTGTCCAGCAGCAAATCATCGGCCCAAACAACGAGGCACTGGCGGCGGGCAAAAAGCACGCGGGGGACTTTGCCAAATTGGTCAAAACGCTGCAGGAGGTGGAGAGCAGAATCGGCGAGCAATTGGCGGCCATAGACAAACTGAAGGTGCGTTTAAGTGGCATCGGATTTGAAATTGTTTGAACACGAGACAATAGTAAATGTGAGCGGTTTTTGATTAAGGGGAATTGATAGGTATTGTCTAAGCTAATCTGTATCTGTACCCTAACCAACCCCGATCTCCAATCGAAGGATTGCTACGGGCAAGAGAGAGTTGGGGTCAATTCCTCGCCGCCAATTCCTCGCCAGGCCAATTCCTCGCCGCCAATTGCTCGCCGGGGTCAATTGCTCGCCATTTCCCTATAGACCTATATCCCTTTTTTTAGCCTAAGCCAAGGCAATAGCTTAGCCCAAAGAGTAGCCAAGTAAGCTATTTTAGCCTAAGCCAAGGCAAGCTTAGCTTAGCTTAAGCTTAGCCTACGTCTAAGCCTAAAGAGTAGCCAAGTAGGTTTAGCCTAAGCCAAGGCAATAGCTTAGCCCAAAGAGTAGCCAAGTAAGCTATTTTGGCCTAAGCCAAGGCTAGCTAAGCCTAGCTTAAGCTTAGCCTACGTCTAAGCCTAAAGAGTAGCCAATTAGGCTTTTAGAAGAAGGAATATACACATACATTTGTCTCTTTATTAAATTGACATGAAATATGGGTATTGGGGAAATGGCGAGCAATTGACCCCCGCGAGGAATTGGCGGCGAGGAATTGGTCTGGCGAGGAATTGGCGGCGAGGAATTGGCGGCGAGGAATTGGTCCGCGAGGAATTGGCGGCGAGGAATTGTCCCATTCCCGCAAGAGACGGCAGGAACGTGCACTGGTACGATTTCCAAAATCAAGGTCAAGTGGACGATTCACGGCATAATGGGGACGCAGGCCAAAGTCGGAAAGCTGATTGGCGCCGCCGCAAAATCATGGGAAGCCAACAAGCTGTACGCCGTCAGATCGTTCAACAGCGAGATGATAGAGCTCGGAAAATACATGGTCTATCTCCGAGATGGAGATTGGTGAGAAGCGGGAGTCGAACTCTGTCGGCGGATGCCCAACTGGAAGCCGCTGAAAGGCAACTGCAATTCAAACGATCCTTTCTTGGCCCTTCTTTCACTCGATTGAATCCAACCAAGTGAATCCTTTCTCTTTGAATGACATTTTTCTTTTATTCGGGATTAGAAAACCCGAATCAACACGCCCATCCCCACCCTTCTGTCCCTTTTTGGAATTTTGCTCGCATTTCCATTACTTTTTGTGTTGCACGCATAAAACGCTATTCACAATATCAGTGCAAGCTGCATTTTCTTATTATCTTTCAATTCTTGACAATTGTTAAAGGGGAGTCATTTAATCGGACCACACGACATACTGAATTAGACCACAAAACATATTTAATTAGACCACAGCCAAAAAACATATTTAA
>VAHH01000222.1:0-43901 GCA_013357305.1 Radopholus similis
GATATCAATATATTGTATATTCGATATCGAAAACCTGGAAACTCTCCCGCAAATTAGCCGATTCATTGGAAGGCAAGCGGCGCAACATTTGTCCAGTAATCATTCCGTAAAACTCGGCTGCGTGGCGCTCTTCAATCTTTTTTTTAAATCGGCTTTGCAGCTTTGCCAGTTGCAGTCAGACAAATATCAAATTGACATGGAATGCAATGTGCGTATTCATCGCCGTTTTTGCTTCTCTTAAGTCCTTGAAATTCCTTTGCATATTCATCACGAAAGTGATTTTTGCGTTTGGGATTAGGTGCCATTTGTTAACTGTGTTAAAAACTAAAGCAGTGCTATACCGATTAAAGAAAGTGAATATCTGTTATTGTGTTAAATATATAATATATACGTGCATGCAGATAAAAATGAGAAACACAACTTCGTAGTTGAAATATGTCATAAATTCATAAACACTAAACAGTTAACATATTTAATAAAAAATAGAGGCAATTCGCCAAAAATTGACAAATTGTAGGTATTAATTTTATGAAAAATTTGAAAAATCAGGACAAAATCAGGACTTCGATCGAAAATCAGGACAAATCTGAGAAATCAGGACATTTAAAATTTCTCAGATTTGACCCCTCAAAATCAGGACAAATCTGAGAAATCAGGACGGATGGCACCCCTGACCTAGGTACTTGTTACCAGAGAGTAGAGAAAAACAAAGGTGGGCAATATATTGTAGGTCATTGATGAATGATGAGTGGTGGCTTCCTTCGTCTTCAGAGAGGATCAAAATCTCCTGCTCGTACACAATGTCGAGGGGTCGGCGAAAAAGTTTGTTCGAGAACGAGCGGCAGCGAGGGTGGCCCTTGCATCCGAACAACGTCCTATTCGTGAGTGCGGGAATATGACTGGGTATTTGGAGCATTCTGTTCCAGATGTTTGTGCCCAGACTGCCGTTAGGGCCGTCAACGGCGTGAGGGACGATCTGGCAAAATATTGGGGCGACAAGTACGGGCACTCGTGCATCTTTGTCCGCGCGCGGGACTGGCCAAACGCTAGAGAATGGGCCGTCATATCTCCGACCAATTTGGTCGGTCTCGAACTCCCCCCAATTGTCCGCAATTTTTGATCTGAGCCATTTCCATCGCATTTCTGATTCTCACTAACATTTCTTCATTGAACTCATTTAAACGTCATTCTCTTCAATTCCTCGTTGACAGATTGGTGGTCACTTTTGTTCATTTTGAATGTCACTACACAGCTAATAATGCAATAATCACCTTTCAATTTATTTTCCACTTGTTCTTCATCGCCCTACGAGCATAAAATGAAAAGGGAATTTATTTCTGCAAAAATCGCTTTCACTCGTTTTAATTTGTCCTTCATCGCGTTGTTCGAGAGAAGAAAAAGCGATGCATGGGCGACCCAACGGTCCCCCAGAGGTTGGCCGGAAAGGGCGCCCGAGAACGAAGGTCAATTGCTGACGCGACAGGCGACTGTCTTGTGCTCCCTATAAAGGGCGGTCAGTACGGACAACGTTTCATTCTGTTCTGGGCAATCTCTTCGAGCCATCCATTCCATTGCAAGATGATGATGGTTGCTTCCCTCGTGTTCTTCGGCCTCCTCTTTATGGCGGTCAACGGACAGGAGTAAACATTAAATATTTGATTGGACATTGGTGCCATCCAATCCCACTCCCAGCGTTGTGGAGCAGTGCATGCAGGAGGTCAAGGCGGGCGTTTGCGACCCCCAGTCGGTGCTGGAGGCGGCCGAGAAGCAGAAGATCGACGCCGTGCTCACCCAGATGGAAGAAAACACTAAGCAGGTGACCCGAATAGATTGGCTGGCTGGCTGGATGCCTCAGTGCCCTTTGTTAAGGAGGGGTACGCGCTGAGCACGGTCAGCGAGAAGAAGTGCGGACAGAAGGGACTGACTGTGCCCGTCATCGTGATGAAGGAGACCAAAATGCAGACGCTGGAGGCGGGGAATGGGAGAAGAACCGAAAACAGCCTATCAGTGGTTTAGGCAACCCAAAAGCGCGTGAACGAAGTGAACAAGAAGTGGACCGAGGACCACCCCTGCGAGCGGGTCGCCATCATTTTGCTGAATGCCGGCGACAAGGTGGAGGAGCGCCGCTTCTGGTCCGGACGCAACTGGAACGTGAACATTGAGCCGCAGGAGATGGTTGCGCTGTACAAGAACGAGGTACACAAAATGAGTGGCACGGGGCAATCGGAGTCCGGGAACCGGTGCAGGTGAACCAGATCAAGAAGGGCGACTTCGGGACCGCCCTCTACAACATTGTGAACGAGCTGTCCACCATCGCCGTGAAGCGGAGTCAGGAGCCGTTCAAGAAGTCCGCCTCCTTCCAGAAGAGCCCCCGCCAGCCGAATGTGCAGAAGGAGGAGGAGCAGCAGCAGATGAGCGAGTCCTCCGCCAAGGTGGAGCAGAAGTGAAGACGGGGAGCACAAGAGAGAGACGACTAGGCAAATGACCAGATTATATTGCTAAATCAGTAATTGCTCCACAAGTTCTGTTTGGTGGAAATCGCATTTACCGCCTGGAATCGAACATCTGGTTTGCCTTGGCACTCCAGCCTGGTCCATTCCCCGAACCTTCCCCAGGTCTGGGGCCACTGCGATGAGCACCTCTCCGTTGTGTGGCGTGCACAATCTAGATGGCAAGTGGCACAGCGGACAAATGAGGGCGGGCAGTCCGAGCACAGAAAACAATAAACAACAGCGTGGTCGGGGCCAGCCCAGATTCTGAAGTGGGCCTGGTCGTGGAATGGGGCCTGGGTCGGCCAGCAGACCGTGAACAGCGGGCACTCCCACGGGAGAGAGCTTCTCAGCAATCGCCAGTTCGTCTCGTTTTGCGAGGAACTGGCATAATGTGATTCCAAAGGGACACATGTATTTCGGACACACCTTACCTTTCCTGTTCGCCTGCATTTCTGGCGGCGAGAAAACCTGAACGAAGGAGGTACGGGGAAGCCAACAAAGTGGTCGATGGGGAAAAGCCCAGCAAAAACGTCTGTGGCCGATTGGCACAAAAAACGAACGAATTCTTCGCAATAGGGAGGGCCTTGCTCAAAATCTGGTGAAAAAACGAGTGAATTCATTATTTCTGGAGAAAAACGCAAGTGCTGTTGATATTGACCATTTTTCGTTAATTTTTAATATCAATTTTGTATCCTGCAATTTTGCATGGTTTCTTATTTTTTCATTTTTGTCCTCCTCCTCCACAAAATCCATTTCCTTCTTTTTCCATCTTCCCACTGCAAAAATTGATTTTATAATACAATTTGCACCTCTCAAATTATTTCACCAAATTCATTTGGTGGATTTCGAAGTAATGCATTTTTACAGGGCATGTCTCTCTCTTGCATTCGCATGTATCGCTGCTGGCACAGAGACCGGCCAAAACGAGAGCATTTGGAGCAAGGGTAAGAAGTCTCCTTCTCCTCTCCTCTGGTGGTGGACAATCACCTGTTTTTGAGGTCTCGATTGGCTCGGAAAATCCACGGAAAAGGGCATCCAATGGGCGCAAGGGCACAAAAAGGAAGTGGCCGCTGCGGCCGCGGCAGTGGCCGGCACCATCTACGGAGGCGTCAGATTGGTGAAGCGGGGAATGTGCGAATCGACGCGGATTTGTTGCAGGCCCAATCGAAAAGGGGGGAACCGTGGGAACGGGAGAGTTTGGCGCAGCCTTTGAGGCTGCCCTCGGCCCCACAACCGCCGGCCAACGGCCACCATCATTACCCCAGTGACCCTGGCGCTCCTGTCCCCGCCCGTCGTTACGACCCCAGCAGCAACCCGATGCTCTACAGAGGTGTCCCCACACGCGCACTGATGGCGGATCAGCCGACTCCGGTAGAGGCTGATGGTCCGGTTGAAATGAATCCAAATGTGCACAGACTGGCCGCGACGAAGGGGACAGAGTGGCCAAACTGCCAGGGCTTAATCGGCCCCTCAGTTCCGCGCATTATTCAGGTGGAAATTCATGCCTTAAATTTTATTTTTTACAAAAAGTGGTTCTTTTATGCCTTAAAATTGAATTTTGTTTCAAACGACCGATTAAACTGGCCTATTCGATTAGTTTTTGATAATGTGGTTCACCAAATTTTGATTTGTTGCCAGTCGCTTCAATTTAATTGTTTGCGCAATTCGAATGGTACTTTTATGGAGGGACATAAAAATTTAAGGCGAAAAGAACCCAAATTTATCAAAAGATTTTAAAGCAGAAAAAACCTTTTGCGATTTGGTGAACAGGCTATTTGCCCGTGTCTGCCGCCCACCGCCTGTTCTACTACTTTGTTGAGGCGCAACACGACCCTGCGGCCAATCCGCTGGTGTTCTGGTTCAACGGCGGCCCTGGCTGCTCCTCGCTGTACGGAATGTTCGCGGAGATCGGCCCCTTCCTGGTCAACCCGAACGGGAGGACGCTAAGGCCCAATCCGAACGCGTGGGACCGACACGCCTCGGTGGTGTACATCGAGGTGCCGTACGGGGTGGGCTTCTCCTACTCGACGGACGCCAACGAGGCGGAGTGGAGCGACGATTTGGTAGCGAAAGGGGCCCCTGGGCGGATCTGAATCGATAGCCCCTTTGGCAGACGGCCGTGGACAGTTACGAGGCGATCAAGCAGTTCCTGGCCAAATTCCCCGCGTTCCGCTCCCACCGCGTGTACCTCGCCGGCGAATCCTACGCCGGCGTCTACCTGCCCGTGCTGGCGGAACGGATCCTCGGCGGGATGAACAACTACTCGCTGAACGTGGAGGTTCGCATTCAATCGATCTTTGGATTTGTACATTCCGCACATTTGAGGGGATCTCCATCGGGAACGGCTGCATGAACTCGACGCTGGACATGGTCACGCAGGAGCAGTTCGGCTACAACCACGGATTCCTGGACGAGAAGCTGTGGAAGAAGTTCACCGCACAGTGCAACGTCAACGATTTGGGTGCGAAAGGGGGAGGGCGGATTCCGCCCCCAAAGAGTCGTCCATTTTGCAGAGAATTGCGACCGCGCCACGATTGAGGCCTTCTGGAACAAAAATGCGGCGGACCCGTGGCAGCAGCTGAACCAATACGACATCTACGAACGATGCGGTCAGCAATCGAAGTGCTTGGGAATGAAGAAATGTTTTTTTTGAAGAAATCGTCGACAATTCCTCCGGTGTGCACCGGAACCAGAAGCAGACTCCCGGTGCACGCTTCGACCATTTGCTGCACAGAAAGTTGATGATGGACGCGGTTGGGGTTGCCCCCGCGGCGACAAGTTCTCCGGAGGCGTCTTCCTCCCAATCGACGGCAACAACTGCGGTCGTTTGCGAAAATGGTGGTTCTGCAATTGAGCTGGGGAATATACTTTATATGGGTTTTGTGTCTGTCCCTTTCAGCCTACTACGACCCGGCGCTGGCGATCTACCTCAATTTGCCGGAAGGTCCCTTCTTCCGTTGGCACTTGTGAATCCGGAAGAATCCGAATTGTATTTCAGTCCAAAGGGCGCTGCACATCCCTCGAGAGTGGCAGTCGGCGAACAGGCGTTGGGTCGACTGCAGGTGGGCGTTTGGATGGGCACAGTTGGAACATCAATTCACCCCCAGCGACACCATTTTCAACAAATACAACTGCCAGTACAGTGAGTTAGAGTTGCTATTCTTCCCCTCCTGCCCCCTTCTGACCGTCCCTTTCCCTGCAAACGCCTACACTGGCCTGACCAAGCCGACCAAGGAGGGCGGCATGGAGAGAGTGGTCAGACGCGTCCTGGAGGCGGGCATCCGCGTCCTGATGTACGCCGGGGACACGGACATGGTGTGCAACTTCCTGGAGAGCCAAAAGTTCGCGGACAGCCTCGGATTCGATGTGAGACGGGTCCGCGGGGAAATGCGGCGCAATTTGACTGTTCCAGTCGCCGCACGGCAACACTGCCTGGCGCGGCCCGGACGACAGGAATGCCGGCTCCAAGACGGAGTACGCTGGCGGATTGACCTTCACCACGAGTGAGATTGAAGCCCCCATTTTGGTCCCTGATGACGTGATGACTTCTCCCATTTTCAGTCCGCGGGGCCGGCCACATGGTGAACGCAAATATTTTTCGGACCGATTATTGAAGGCAAATTTCACGCCTTCTCAAGGTGCCCCAGAACAAACCGTCCCAAATCTACATGGCAATCGACGCATTTCTGAACAATCGATCGTTTGGCGGCAATGGAGACGGCCGATGAAAGCGGATGTGGAAGGAGGCCCTTTAATTTGGGATCCGACCGAAAAACAAAATCGATACATTTAAAACGAAAAAAATATAACAAAGAGTGGTTTTAAATCTTTTTTTGTTGAGTGTGAGACTGTGCATCTGGAACGCGAGTCTCATGTGCAGAAGATATATAGATAAGAAGAATCGCGGCCACAGCAATTGGGTCGATATTTGCCCACTCGCATATTTTCCCCGTCCGACTTGCCCAACGATCGATAATCGAATAATCCCTATTCCCCATTCACTCATTTTTGCGTCATTCCCGCCGCTTTTTTGAAATGGCTTCTTCCGCGCTCTCTGGCGTCCGCATTCTGGACTGCTCGCGTGTAGTTGCCGCCCCGTTCGCATCCATGATTTTGGGGGACTTGGGCGCGGAAGTGTGGAAAATCGAACGACCAGGTGCGAAAAGAGGATTGGATTCAGTTCTGTTCAGTGTTCACCGGTTTCTCCCAGGGATGGGCGATGAGTCCCGCTGTTTCGCCCCGCCCTCGGTCAGCGGCCAGAGCTGCTTCAATCTGTCGCTGAACCGCAACAAGAAGAGCATTGCGCTGAACTTGGCCCATCCGGAGGCCCAAAAGCTGGTCAGGAAAGCGCATTCGGGAACCCCAACAAAAAGCTGTGCTGGTTTGGGTGAAACAATTGGCCACCAAAGTGGACGTTCTGATGGAAAACTTCAAAACCGGGCAAATGCGCAAGTTCGGCCTGCACTATGAGGCGTTGAGCGCCCTGAACCCAGCGCTGGTCTACTGCTCCATCACGGGCAAGGCGCAAACCCCAATTCCCCGAACGCTGTCGCAAACACAGGTTTCGGCCCCGATGGTCCCTTTGCCCAGGACCCCGGCTACGACGTGATTGCCGCCGCGGTGGGCGGCTTCCTGAGCGTCACCGGGCCCAAGGACCCCAGTGCGGAGCCGTGCAAGGCGGGCGTAGGTAACATGAAAGGATGAAACGTGAAAGTGAACGTGCAACTCAGCAACTCTGCTACTTGTTTAAAAAACATTATGCCAAAAGAGAAATGGGAGTGAAATGCGTTCAAAAACTAAAAACCCGATTCCAGCCACCACCGACCTAATCACCGGACTGTACGCGCACGGGGCCATAATGGCCGCGCTGCTGCAGAGGACCAGCACAGGGAAGGCAAGGCACTAAGCCGCCGAACAGACAAATGTGACTCTGTTCCTGCAGGGCCAGCTGATCCAGTGCGACCTGCTGTCCACCCAGCTGGCCATGCTGATCAACCTGGCCAGCAACTGGCTGAACGCCGGAGTCGTCGGTCGGCCCTGGGGCACCGAGCACGAGAGCATCGTCCCCTACCAGGCCTTCCGCACCAGGGACGGCCGGTTCTACGTGCTCGGCGCCGGAAACGACGCCGCTTTCAGAGATGCAAGTCTTTTGGCCGAAGCGCCCGTTCATTTCGTTGTTCCGTTGATTCACTGCCGTTCAGGTCTGCGTCAAGTTGGGCGTCCCCGAACTGGCGGAGGTGCCCGAGTACAGGACCAACGCCGACCGGGTGAAGAACCGAGTGGAGCTGATCGCCACTCTCTCCCAGAAGTGGCAACTGTCCCCCTTTCGAGGCATTATTCTCCGCTTCCCCCAGGTTTCTGGAGCACGACCTTGAGCACTGGAAGCGGGCGCTGAGGAGCGGGGCCTTCCCCTCGGGGCCGGTCAACAACATCAGGGAGGCGTTCGAGCACGAGCAGAGCAGGCACCTGGACCTGGTCAAGCCGGTGACGCACCCCCACTACGGGACGGTCCAAGTCGTCGGTGGGCCAAAGACAAGACCCCCACTGGTGTGAATGCCCCCACCCTGGTGATTGATAGGCCCTCCGGTGCGCTTCAGCGGCTCCGAGAACAAGATCAGGGGGCCCCCGCCGCTGCTGGGGGAGCACACCCGCGAGATACTCGGCCGAGAGCTGGGCCTGGACCAGGCGACCCTGGAGCGGCTGAAGCGCGAAAAGGCAATAGACTACTGATGAGGCGCAACACTTATATTAGGGAGGGTTCGAGAGCCATCATTGTAAAGGATCTTAGGCAAGTTCCCGATAATTTATTGGCAAATGCAAATTCCAATAATAATGAAATAAACCTTTGTTCAAAGAGCTGTTATTTATTGTATTATTTACTCATCCAGTCTTTGAAAGAATGAACAAACAATGGATTAAGTTTGAAGTGCGTTCTTATTTTTAATGGCGGATGAGTCACCAATTTTGTTACTATAAAGGTGCAACATCAACATAACATACAAACATTGTTCGCCCTCCCGCCCGCACATCACAATTCCCGTCCCTTGTTTGTGTTTGCCGGTTATTGATCCAACCTCAATTTCAATTTCAACAGTTTCGGTCTTTGTGAACACTGGTGCTGTCCAGCTTTCTCTCCCTTTGTCCAATTCCGCAAACAGCATTGAGGGGAAGAACAATGGTTTCATTCTCCCAAAAATTGAATCAAATGGTGAGCAAAAGTAAAAGGTTGGACCATCAATGGATTGGGTGCCGATTTGAAAGTTTGAATTTGATTCTTGAGCCTTAGAAACTGTGGGGAATTCATTTAACTTTTAACGTTTTAACGGTTACGCGTTAACGCTTTTACCTCGCCACCATTTTGCACTGATAACCCCTTTGTTGTTGACAACAAGTCGCATCGTTGGCTCTTGATATCGGAGTTCCGGTACTCCCCAATTATAAACAGTGGCCAGATTGGCTTTTTATTTAGCGATAATTCCCAACGAATCGTTCTGTCCGGTCGACCCAAGTGTTCTTCATTTCAGTGCAACCATGAACGTCAGACTGATTTGGCTCTTCCTCATCCTTTGTCTCGCATTTGCTGTTGAGTGCAGGAGATCTGAAGACCAAAAGGAGCCCCACCACCAGGTGCGCGTTCACTTTTCCAGGAGGGCCAGGTTCGCGCCAATGATGAAGCTGTTCGGCTCTAGGAAGTCCTCCCAGACAAGTGAGCCATTTAAGACCTTAGAAGAAGACACTCTTATACTAACGGTGCGAGAAAGGGGTTTCTGTTTCAGACAAGGTCCCCAAAAAACACTGCCGCACCACAGATCAGTGTCCTGGCGGAACGCGCTGCAGGGCGGGCATTTGCCAGTGATGAAGGGAAACGAATGGGCGTGGGACTGGGGGAGAGGAGACACCAAACAATGGCCGCCAAAAGAACACTATTGGAACACATTTGTTTAGGCAATACCTTGGAGAGAGAGACACTTTACTCAGCCCACAGCTTTTGCTTTTCGATAAACAATTGGGTGTCCCTTTTGAGGATTGACAGGTACAACAACACTCAGTCATCGAGGAGACTCCGCTGGTCCAGTCCAGCGGTGGTGAGGGCGCGAGGTCTGCCCATCGGCCGTCCGCTGTTGTGGGAGACCTCTTGGCTGAAGGCCCTGCCCAACGGGAGAATCGGGGCCTTCCCTTCCACAGAGTCCTGTGTAAAAACCTGCGCACTGTCCCAACATCGGCGTCCCAGTCGGAGCCACCATCGTCCGCATCGGCTCCAGTTTGAGTGCCTTTTGCGCCTTCTGCCTCTCTGGCCACATCAACATTGTCTGCGGACAACAGAGTGTCCGCACTTCCGCCGCCGTCACTCTCCACTGCCCGCGCACTCCCAGCGGATATCTTAAAGTCGAGAACAAAGGGCACATTCACTTGTTCACTTCCTACCGCGTTGCCGATGCCCCCTCCGCCGTTTTCCTGCTCCAGATTTTGAATGACATTGTCGAAGTAGGTGGACTCCTGCTGGCCGGTCTGCCGCTCCAGCATCTGTGCCGCCTTGGTGTACTCTCTCGCCCCGCCCATATAGGCCAGCTGAGAGTTGTTCGAGAACATTAACTCGGTCTCTTCCCTCAGTTCCAGTTCTCACTCACCGCCTGGGCCGATGGCATTGCTGCGTTGCCGTAGCCAACGCTGACCCTCCCCCGTGTGTGGTCCACAGGCACTGCTGCTACAACCTGTTGGCTGGACACCGACGGCAGGGCCACCGCTGTGCTGGCGGTGGGTCCTCCTGTTTCTGTGCAATGTGCGTCCAGAATGTTATCCGCCACCACTCACCTCCCCCCGATGGGACGGCCAGCGCAGTGCTGCCGCCAGAGCCCGCGCTGCTCATAGCGCCCTTGTTGAACTCCACCTGCTGCTTCGGCGGTGCCACTGCGCCCCCCGCCTTTAAAATGCGTGCAAAATCTTATGCCGATTTGCCCGTACAAGTGCTGCCCCGGCCATCAGAGTGCCAATGCCCAGTGCGCCCATTTTGGCGCCATTTGCGCCTATCGTAGAGGCCACTCGCTTCACGCCGTTCGTGATGCCCCTCAGCGGGTTCCAGACACTCCACTTTCGATCGCCGTTCCCCTGCTGCCGGGGTCGATGCTGTTCCCTAACAAGATCCTCCCCTTTCCCTCTGTCTCCGCTTCGGCCCTCATCAATTGGTGACCGTCTCCCCGTCGTTGCTTGTCGTCTTCCGTGACTCTCCATCTTCACATCCACGCCGTCGTTGTGCGTTCCGTCCCCTCCAGAACCGTAACCTTCGTCGCTGCTGCCCACTTCGGGAATTCTGTCTGATGAATGCAAACAGAGTCAGTTAAATACATATCTCCCCGATCCCAGCAGTGCCTTCCTCCGGAGTGCAGCACCACACCTTCTCGGGCAGGACCAACTCGTCCGCCGTTTCGCGCACTGTCTTCCCCCGGCGCTTCACCGTCTTCTCCACCTGCATTCGCCACAGCCCATTTGCCCAAACCACCTCTTCCTCACCTGCACATAGTGCCTCTTTCTCTGGTACTTGATCGGTTTGCAGTCCTTCTCGTGCAGCGCAACCAGCTTTGATGAGCACGTGAAGAGGCGCTTGTCCTCGTGCAGTTCCGCCTCTCCAATCTTCGGGTCGGTCACTGCAACTTTCGGGTCAACCAAACCCCTCCCTGCCCATCCACCGGCCCCACACACATCTGGTGCACTTGGAGAAGCGCGTCCTCTGGCCCTCGAGGCGGCAGTTCTGGTGGTGGATGGCCCTCAGCAGAGCGGAGTTGGGGTCGATCTTTCTCAGCACCTTCGGCTTCCTGCTCTTCTCGGCCTCCGCTGCTGCATATTTTGGGTCAATATGAAGACTCTCGAAACACTTGTTGCACCTTTGTCCTCCGCCTGCCGCTGCACCATTTTTCCCTTCGAGGAGGCGGTCGTCTTCATAAAGTTGGGCAAATTGTTCTCGTCCAATTCCTTCGCTGCACGTTTGGGCGGAGATGCTGGTTTTGCTTGCAAGTGGGCAATTTAACAGTCAGTTTTCACTCTTTTATTACCCACAGCTTCCTTCGCCTTCGCCACCACTTTTGCTTTCGTCGAAGCGGTTGAGGCCTGCATAAAGTGGGGCACCGGTTTGGCCTTTGCCGACGCACTCGTCTTTGCTTTTGTGCTGCCAGTTCCTGTCCAAACATTTTGGTTCGCCCGATACCAAATTAGCTTAGCACCTCCCGGTTTCCCCAGCAGAGCGCAACATCCCACTGCGAGAAGACAGAGAAGAAAGGCAATCAATGTGGGGAATTGCATTTGCGAAATGCAAGAAAATCAAAATGAAGGCAAAATGGGAAAAGTCAATTGATGAGCGAATATCTCGGCAGGGAGTGCCCAGTTCAGCCGCACACCCGAATGGGAACCATGAGATAGATATTCAATCGAACGGGAGATGCTGCAAAAACGTGGATGTCCAAAAGGGGGAATTTAACTAATCCTGACTTCCAAGCTTCATTTTCTAACTCTGCCTTTCGGCTTTCATTCATGAGCTATAATCAAAATATAAAAAGGGGTGCCATTTGAGTTCAAATAAGACCCATTTCTCTGATTCTGTTGTGCAAATTGTAGAATTCTCCGTGAGCAAAATGCTAATTTTTGAATAACGCCACACTTTATCGCTAAACTCAAAAATGGTGCGAAACAATCAAATGGGGTCTGTGCAAATTGCAATTGGCGCCCTCTCCTCTCCTCTCAAGTCGATGTCTCCTCTCTGCAGATCCGTGGCCATTTCCCAGAGTGTTTGTGCCTAAGCCCCTTGTGCCGGCGACTGCTCATTCACTCTGGGCAGGCGCAGACTGTCCAGCAGACTTTCCCTGGCCACTGGGCTCTGTTCGTTCTGGACTGGACGGGCAACCGTCTCAGCGACATCTGAACACATTGGGACAAGGCACTGTCTCCTGATCTTGACTGACCGGCGGAGACCGGCTCGGCCAGTTCGGCACCCGGGGCAGCAACAGCTGCGTCCACCGCCGACTCGAAGTTCACATCGGAGCCCACCTCAATTCCTGAAAATCGGAGTCGTGTCTGCCAAGAGCCAGCTGCCTATTCTGACCGTTCACCCCTGCGTCCACTTGTTCGGCGTCATTGGCAGGACTGTTCAAATTGGCGTCGTTGGCCTCCACGGGGGAGTTCTGCATCGCCTCAGGTTCGGGCACAACGTCCGCAGCATTGACTTGTTCCACAACGTTGTTTCCTGCCACATCCTCAACGGCGGCACCACCATCAGAAACCGTGTCCACAGAGTCCGCAGCTGGGCCGTCAAGGCCATCGGCCACTGTGTTCATGTCGTCCATCGCGTCCGATACACCCGCATCAGCAGTGTCAATGTCGTGGAAATCGGACTGCTAAATGGGAAATGCATATTCCCCAAATGATCAATCGATTGGGGCACCTGCTGCTGCTGCTGCTGGGCAGCGTCGTTTGCGTCTGCCTCCTGGTTCAGCTTTTCGATGACGTTGTTGAAGAAGTCGCTCTCCTGGGGTGCGTCGTACTTATCGCGCAACGCCGCCAACTCGTCGTTGAACTGCTGCACGTTCTTGCCCAGGTAGCTTGCCACGGCGTGGTGCGATGGCGCCACTCCGGCGATGACGTGTGCCGGCACAACCCCCGACCCGAGGGAGCCACCCTGTTGCTGCTCCATCAGCTGGGTGCCGCCAACCGCTGCGCCCACTCCGGCAGACTGGTTTGCGACGGTATTCACGCCTAAAGGCCCAAAACGAAATGGCCCTTCCAGGCAATAAAAACCTCTGGCCGCGACCAGCCCAGTGCCGGTGTTGTACTCAATGTTGTTGGCCGCATTCGCCGCACCTCCGCCGAACAGTCCGCTGTTGTAGGCGGCATAGCCTCCCTGCCATTTGGGGATTTCAAATGCATATTTGTGAGTCAGTTCCTTCCCACCGCTCCTGCCACAAGTCCCGTCAGGACGGCACCGCCCACTTGCTTCTTGTGACTCGCCAGGTAGTTCAGACCGGCGCTTGCTGCGCGGATTGGTGCGGTCGCAACGGAGCCCACTCTCGAGACTATTCGCGAGAAAAAGCCCTGCTGTTTGGGCTGCTCTGCAAGTGCCAAAGGGTGTTTGGGAGTTGCCCCATTCCTCCTTCTGACCTGCTTCTTCGAGCTCTTCTTCGTCCTCTTCTCCCGATTCTTCTTCATCATCCGTCTCCTCCTCGTCGAACTGTTCCTCGCTCTCGGCCACTGGCTGTTCTTTTCCGCCGCCGACTCCGTTGTCTTCCGCTCCATTTCGCTCTACAGAATGCGGCACTGACTCATTTTGCCAAATCAAATTAGTTACCCGCTTTGCCGCCATTCTTCGGCTGCTGCTGCGCATTTTTGACTTCCCTTTCCGCGACGTTGTTTTTGACGGCATTTCCATTTGCCCGAGCCTTCGCCTTTTGTGCCTGTTTGGGCGAGTTGAACTCTGAACAAGTCTCCGTTGGGGGCTCTGTTCGCAGGTCTCACCTGCTCTCGGCCCGCAGCACTTCACCTCCTCGCGGTGGATGAACGGCGCCCTGGGGGATTGGATCTTCTTGGGGTGCGCCTTCTCCTTCTCCGCCAGCGTGAACTGGGCCCCGCTCTTTCCGTGCACAGTCATTTTCAGTTCCTTGCACCCGAATTTGGTCCGGGGCGACAGCGGTCTGCCGGCACATTTCTCCAGCGGATTGCCCTCGTCCAAGAAGCGGGTCACTGCAACGGGCGGGGGACCTTCAGTCGGGCGGACAACTGCACCTACGGTCCATGCACCGCTCGAACTTGTTCAGCTGGTGGTCGCAGTCGCTGTTGCCGGTCTCCCTCAGCAGGTTGTCGCTGACCACTACCGGCGCCGCCAGTTTCTTCGCTTGCCTGGCCTTCTCCTTCTTCGCCAGCGCCTCCTCTAAAGTGGAATTATTTGTTCTTTCTCCCATCTCGCAACCGTTGAGCCACCTTTGGCCACCCTCTCGTGGTGCTTTGTCATGGTCTTCGCATTTGTAGTCGCAGTCGAGGCCATGTAATTCGGCTGAGCCCCTTTGGGCCCGGAGCTCTTTTCCCCATTCGTTTTCACCTTTTTCTGCGAACTCTTGGCTGGATTTGACACCACTTTGGGCGTTTCTGAACCGACAAAACAATTCCATTTGGGGATGACTATTCGTCTGGTGGACCTGGCTCCTTCTTCTCCAGTTTCTGCTGTCTGAATGCCGCCGTCTCCCTCATGTAGCCTGGCTTTGCGCCTTCCTTTTGGGGCGAGGCCTTTGCCGCTTCCTGGGTCTTCTTCGCCCCTCCTCCGGCTGCGGCACAAATTGAGGCCAAACAGAACAGGGCGACCAGCGAGAGGAACTTCATTTTGGGGGCAGCGCCAATTGGGAATCCACGCGAAAAGTGAATTGCTTTTTTCGAATGGTGCTGGCCGAATGGCGATATTTAAAGGGGACGCGTCTTTGTCTTGGACGCGTGGATTTCGGTGGGAGAAGGCGTCAGCACGCATGAAGGCCGCAGAGCCAGAGCAACGTGTGGGAGAGAGAGTGGAGGACAAATGCCCATTTGGACAAATGAGAGGGGCTTTTGGTGAGCAAAGGACCCCCGATTCTACAGCAACAAGATGCCGGCCCATCCCCAGCTCTGAGCAGGTTGATGGATAGTGGATATGCATTCATTCATTGGCCCATCCACTTCTGCTCTCTTGCAGCCACATTTCACGTTCGGCTCGCCAATCAATGGGCAAGTTTGCCATTCTTCAGAAATATAATGGCATATTGATCACATTTTCCATTCTTCACTTTTTCTAATAATTTGTTCCAAATTGTCACTCTTTCTTTTGCATTTGTAAAGATCTCTCCGGGGGCGAAATTGCCGCCGGATGTCCGGGGAATGTGTTCTGGTTTGCGCCCGGCGCCACTCGTTTGGCCACTTTGAAGAATATCCACGTGTAGTAGACGGAGCACAGCGCCGTGTCCAGCGCGACCAGAGTTGAGCTGACCGTGCCGATGTACTGGCTCAGGTTCTTGCGGGTCGTCTAAAGTGCCGGAGGAGGTTGAAACAGGGCTTGGAAGTGGACCAATGTAAAAAAGTAGTCGATGTTGGAGGGGACGATGTTGCACAGGATCTCGCAGAAGATGGTGAACTTGACCACTCGGTTCTTCTCCAAAGGGGGTTTGTACAATTTACAATTTCAAGAGTCACCACAATTTTGATTCTGGAGTCGCGGTTCAGCGAGTGCAGGAAGAAAACGTTGCACACCACGGCCAGGTAGCCGCAGGTGAGGCTGATTGCCTTTTGCGGCACGAACTTGTATTTGGGCGCGATGCAAACCAGCGGGGCACAGCTCAGAGCTGCGTGCGAAAATGCGAACACATTCAGCCCCAAACACTTGTTTGGCGCTTTTGCCCACCGCTTTTCGGGTTCAGTGGCAGTTCGGCGACGAAAAAGGCGAAGCTGAGCGAGTAGAGGGACCCGGCGAACGCCAGCGAGACGGGGACGAGCAGTTTGCGGATCCGCTTGTCCAGCAGGGGCAGCTTCAGCGCCAAAATGCGGTCGATGCTGAGGAAGAGGACGAAGGAGGAGCTCACACTCTGGTAGTAGTTGGCGTTCAAGGCGTACAGCCAGAAGAGCAGCTGCAGGTGCTGGCCCGGGTCCAGGACGCGGAACAGCTGGAATTGGCGATGGGCCCAAATGGGTTATGGGCGTTTTCTGTTGTGTATGCAGCTGACCTTGTTGGCGGTGGAGGGCACACTGCTCAGGGTGCACAGGAAGTGCAGCACCAGAAAGAGACGCATCATGGCGGACACGGCAATGCGGCGGGGACGGGGCCTATGGGCCGAGAACAGGATGAACCCGTTCAGGGACAGCATTACGCACTCGCAGAGCAGCAGCAGTGCGTTCTCGTAGTTTTGGAGAATGGCCAGGAGTTGGGGCGAGGGGAAGGGCACCGCAACCGGGGGAGGGGCGGAAGAAGAGGAGGAGGAGGAGTTGCTGTCCGCGGCGGAACTCATTCGGGACTCTGAGAATTGCGAATGGCATTGTGAATGGAATTGCGAATGGTTGTCGCTTCTGGTGGTGGTGGTCTGTCCGTTCCCATGCCAAATCTCAGCGCAGTTTGAGTCATCAGTCACGCAATCTGCCCTCAACAGTGCATTACTGCATTATACCCACACCACCACCACTCTCAATCGAGATAGGTAATTGATTGCTCCGGGCATTCAGGTTGAAAGTTGAAGAAACATGAAACACGCACAGACAGACGTTGGTGCATTTCCACAGCTTGGAATTAGGTAATGTAAGTCACGCGAGTCGTGGGGAAGTCGAAATGTTGAATAAATTGTAACGGAAAAGGGAAATGTATTTACAAAAATGATTTAGGGAAAAGTGTGCCAGGCGATTTCTTCTTCACTTCCCAGCCGTCTTGGACAAGGCACTCCCATCATCGGTGGGGTCTAAACCTCTAAAACATTTGTTGTGCCCCAATCCCCTCCCTCCGATTTCTGTTTTACGTTCTGCCTCCCCGGAATCCCCTCCTCCGTTGGTCTGGGTGTCACAACCCTCTTCAGTGCTGGCCGGCTCGTTCCCATCCGCCACATCGGCCAAAGCCTTCAGATGCCGCACCTGGTCGGGCGAAATGGCGCTCAGCTCACCGTCCTCTGCGAACTGAACAACGGGAGTTGGGAGTGGAAGGAACCAGTCCACCGATTGCACCTCCTCTGGTGCCCCTGTGAGGCCTTCCCCAGTCATCAGACCGCCCAGCAGTCCCCTGAGATGGCGCAGCTCCAGTCCGGGCAGAATCTCCACTTTGCCCTCTTCGCCCCTTCGCTCGCTCTCCAAACGGCACTTCCGCCCCAAAAAGGCCAAAATCCCCCTGGCGGTGGGCCGCCTCTCCGGGTCCACTTTGAGGGTGGCCCCGATCAGGTGGGAGATGCGCGGGTATTGCTGGCGCACGGTCAGCAGGTGGCGCAGGACCCACTCGAGGTCGGCCCAGTGCTTGCGCATCACCGCCAGCCAGCCCAGCCTTCCCCCGCGGTACTTCTCTCCCATCAGCCACAGCTTGAGCTGCTCCAGCTTCACGTAGATCACCCTCACCTCCACCTCGTTGACCGTCTGCGTCGTGTCGTAGTAGTCGTATTCGGGGCCCATCAGGATGATCTGGTGCAGGATCATGCCGACCGCCCAGATGTCCGACTTGGAGGACAGCTCCATCCGGGTGCCCTTGGCCATCCTGCACTGGGCCAGGTGCTCCGGACTCTCGTAGTACTGGGTGGTCCGGGCGTAGTTGCTGTCCAGCGCCTTGCAGAAGTTCGCCTGCCTCGCGCCAGTCGCGTCTATCAACTCGGACGCGCCAAAGTCGATAGCCTTCAGCACCTGGTCGCCTCCCTCGGGCACGAAGAGCAGATTCATCGGCTTCAAATCCAGGTGCATGACCACTGGAACGGGCGTAGGGGGACCGAACAAGTGAATCGTACCCACACTGGTGCATGTCCCTGGCGGCCAGTGCCACCTCTCGGATCTCCGCCTCGATGGTTTTCTCGTCGAACTCGGCCTCCCCGGAGGTCCATTTCTGGCGCTCTGCCCCCAAGTGCTGCAGGTAGTCGTGGCTGCCCATCTCCAGCACCGAGAACAGCCACTGATTGCGCCCCGCGGAGTAGGTTCCACTGAAACCCGGACTCGCAATGGGGAGAAACCGTCCAAGTCCAAGTCCACCCACTGCTCCAGCATGCGGATCACGTGCCGTCTCTTCGCGTCCCGCACCCTCTTCCCGAACGCCTCCAGCACCTCCCACTCCCTTTCGTGCGCCAGGTACCAGCCGTGCGGGTCCCTCGGGGTCACCTTCAGCGCCACACACTCGAACGTCACGCGCCCGTTTGGGTCGCGGCCTTCCAGCTCCGCGTGATAGATCTGCGGACAATTGCTGCTGATTGCGCAAAGAGAATGTTCACATTGGAGTAGGCGCCCTTGCCCATCGGCTCCCGGTCCCGTCTGATTCTGATTTGCCCGCCTCCCGCGGTGCTGAGTCTCCTCGGCACCATTCGGCTCCGGATCTCGTGCCTTTCGCACTGGCACTCGACTGGCCCTGGCAACGGCCTCCGCACGGGTTTGGGCGGCCGAGGGATGTTCGGCAGCCGCATTGGCGAATCCCCCTGGTCCAGTCCGGAAACTCCGTCTCCATCCCCGTTTGAAGCCTCTGAATTTGGACTTTCTCGGTGGAAACTTTCACCCCAGCTCCAACCGGTGAAAGCGGCAAAAATGCGCAATCCGAAGGATAAGAGCAAGATAAATTGCATTTTGGGAAAAAATCGAATGAAATCGAATGGGAATGAAGCAAAATGGCAGTGCAGGGGGGTAATGGGCAATCTGGATGGAAAGGGGAATGTTTTCCGAAGAGGCCGAGTGAAGGCGGCAAATGTCCATGGCCGGAAATGGCGCTCTAAATTGTAAAATAACAACTCTGTTTTTGAATGTTTGCCTCCCTTCCATTGAAAATTGATCAAATCGGCAAGAAGCGAGAAATGTTTCTCATTTGATTATCCCTTTTCTTCCAAAAATTTCGTCCAAATTGTCCTCGAATTGACAAATGCACAGCGCAATTAGTCTCAAAGTCTCGCCTTTTGGCCCATTTTGCAATTGCATTGAGATCCCGAGATAAACCTGGTCAATTCTCCACTCCATTTTGCCCCGTCTCTCGACACTTACTGCCTCCTCCTCTGTTGCGCAATCGCAGCCCCACCACCCTTTTGGCCATCCAGCGTGCTTCACTCGTCGACCAGTGTATCCAGCAAATGCTCGCACATTCCCAAAACGTGGCATTTGCTGGCAGGCAGGACTCCCCAGTGGGCCCAATTAGGATGGGGTGGGACTCCGCCCAGTTGCCTTGCATTAAATCCACGCCCTCTCCCCCAAATCATTCACTTTCCCGATTCCAAACTGAAAATGAGGCCCCTCTCCATTGCTGCCGTTCTGCTCTGTCTTGCCTGCCTCTGCGGGGCAGCGCCGTCGTCCCCGAAGAAGGCAACGGCCGCCAAACTGACTTCTCAGAAATCGGTCAAAGCGCCAGAAAAGACGCCGACCGCCACCGCTAAAAAGCAAGGGGGCGAAAAGAAGGAAAAGAAGGCGGACATTTTGGCGGAAGGGAAGGCCGCCGCAAACGCAAATTTGGGGAAAGGGGAATCGCAGAAAAAGAAATCAAAACCTGCAGTGAAGGGGCCGGAGCACAGCAAAGCGAAAGAGGCGGAGAAGAAGCCGAAGGGCGAAACGCCGAAAGTGCTGAGCAAGTCAACGTCCAGCGTTGCGCATTCGGCAACAAAGGCCCAAAACCCGGGGGCTAAGCCAGGCCCACAAGGGCACACCGGAAGAGGCCAACCGGCTGCCGCCCAAGACCATTCGGCCCCCAAAGGGGGAAGCAATGGGCCCACGGAAAGGCGCGAGGTAAAACTGCCGCGAGTGGCTCTGCTGGCCGCGAAGGCCAACAGCCACCAAATGGAGAGGGCGGCCAGCTCCAGTGCGCACCAGGCCCAGAAGGCCAGACGGGACCAGTCCCACCTGCTCACGGTGAGGCCCAGGGCAGTGTCCAAGAGAGCCGAGACGGCTAGGGCCGGGGAGGAGGCGCCCAAGCGGAACGTGTCTCGCCTCTACACGGCGGTGGTCAAGAAGCTGTGCGAGCGCGAGGACGTCATTTACTTGGACTGCGAAAATGGTGCGACGACTGTGGAAGTAAGACTAACTGGTTTGGCGTTCAGTCACTGGCTTCGGGCTGAGCACCAAGCGGGAGTATGGGGACGGCTGCGGCGGCCAGAAGCCGTGGGCGATGCGCGTGAACCCGCACTGCGCCAGGGTGAAGCAGCACCCGCTGTGGCCGGCAGAATTCCAGCTGGAGGCGGACTCCGGGAGCGACCCGTTGCGCAATTACGTGAAGCGCGAAGACGTGGTGTGCTGCAGGGCGATGAGCAAGAAGGACGGCCACCCGGTGGTGCCCTCTCCAGAGGAGGTCGTTGACCAGCAGCAGCAGCTGCGGAAGCAGCCCCGCAGAGTGAGCGGGGCCCCGCGACTGCGCACCGCCGAACTGGGCCACCACAGGCACCACAGCCACGGAGTGGCCAACAGCAGCAGTGCGGTCGTGCGAAGGCCGAGCGAACTGAAGAAGACGCTCTCCATCGGGTCCTGGATGAACACACGGGAACAGGTCCCCGAATGGGAAATTGGCGGAGACGCGGTAGTCTTGCAGAGAGTGGACGCTGCGAAACCGGCCAAGGTGGAGAGACCCCTCTCCACTCCGGACTCGAATGCGGCAGTTGTGGATTCTGTCGGGAGCACTGACGCTGGCGTGGTGGACCAGCAGGAACCAGGGCCCGCATTCGACGCAGAAGAAGTGGAATCGGTCGCCAGCAATGAGAGCGCTGACGCCCGGGTCAACCACAAGGAGCACCCAGTCCAAGACTCCGACGCAGAATCCGTGGTCAACGCGGATTCTGCCGCAGACGAGGCCGACTCTGGGATTGACTCGGACGGTTGGGGAATCGGGGAGAGGTTAATTAGGTAATCCCAGTTCTGATTGCAGCTGACAGCCACTCTTCAACTGAATCTGACGGAACGGACTCGCAATACGGCGAAGAGGAGAGTGACGGGGAGGAGGAAAGCGACGACGAGGAAGAGGAGGAGGAGCAGCCGAGCGTATTCCGGAGAGTGTCCAGTCGGGTGGGGAGTATGCTGAAAAAGAGCGCGGAAGTCGCCACGAAAGTTGCCTTTGGCACAGCTGCCGCGGTCAGATCCACCCATTCCCTGACTCCCTCTGCAAATCTCCGTTCAGGCGGTCATTGCCAGTTCCATTGGCGCCTATCCCCAGCAGAGCGCGGGAGTCGAGTTCAACGGAGTCGTGCCGTACGGGTCCAACACCGTCGCCCACCACTTCCAACCGCCAATCGGCAGCGGAGTGGTGCCCTACGGGAGCGGCTTTAGCCCCGTGGCCCAGTCGAGCGCCCTTCCGGGTGGGCGTGCCAGCAGCCAGCTAGCCTTGCCCGGACAGCACATGAACCAGCTGGCGCTGCCCGCAACCGCGAGCCAGATGCAGCCCTCGGAGGCGGACATTGCCAACGTGGACCCGCATCTGTACCACACGGTGGGAGAACAAAACAAAGGGCGGAACCAACGGAATAGGGTTGCAGGCAAAATTCCTGAAAACCAACCCGAACGCACTGGCAAACGGCGAGGCCAAGTTCGACAATGTGGAGGACGGCGTGGCCGAGGCATTCGCCCGCAACGCCGATATGGACTTTGGCGACCTGGAGCCGAAGCAGGCAAACGACGGAATGGACCAAGTGCGGCACACTGCCGCTGAAGCGGACGACTTCGCGGGCGACGACTTTGTGGACGCGGTCAGCGACTTCCAGGGTAAAAGGAGTTCTCACTCGTGTTTGGGCATTTCCCACATTTTTAGAGGCTCCCCCGCCAACGGATGGAGTAGCCCCCGTTAGCACAGGGCAGCAGAAGGCCCCCGGACAAAGTGCGGTTTTGAGCCCGAACCAACAACTGGCGGCCCTGGCGAACGACCAGTCGCCCAACACGGCACTCTGAGGCCCTCAGAACGCGGGAAGAGTGACACACCACTCACTCATTCGCCTTTGATCCGATTGGACTTGCACAATTGCAATTTTGGCATAAATTGAATTTCGGACTTCCATTCCAGTTTTGCAAAAAATGCATCCACATTTTCGTGCAGAGAAACCACAATTGCGACAAAATTTACGCAAGAATTACTTTTATACTATTTTCTCCGATTTTAAGTTCTGGGGCAATTGTTTGGTGGTAGCGCTAATTAGGATTTCATTCCCTGTTTAATTGTACCCAATCAGAGGAGGCGAAAGCGGCATTTGTAGCACCAAAGTGCCTTTCCCTCGTCAGTTTCCCACGAAAAGCCCGTGAAAGGTTCCCTTCGCGGGAATTCGCTCTGTGTCCCCAAACGTGAAGTGTAGCTGAACTTTTTCCCTGTGAATGGGAAGGGAATGCCCTCACATGTTTGGTTGAATGAACCAATTTATAATATTAACTTGTCTCCACTTGGGATAACGCAGACAATTCTTCCGGTGATGAACCAATCCGCCAATCTGGTAGCCGTTTGGGTCCAAAACAATTAATAATTGGTGGATGCCTTCCCCCGTTGGCAGACCAGTTTCGAGCAAGTGCGGGGCTCCTCCCTGGTCAGGGCTGTGTATTCGGCCAACATCTGCATTGCGCTGCTCGGATGCACCATGAACTCGGCGATGATTGGGGCCACACTCGCAAACAGGTGCACAGGGGTTTTGGCCGACCGAGGAGTCCGTTCAGGTCGATGCACAACGCGTGCAACCTGCTGATCGGCGTCTACCTGTTCTGCTCCATGTTCGTCCTCCTGGAGACGTTGGTCCCCTTCGCGGTCGTCATGGCCCCCGGACTGCCCTCCAAACTGCTGTGCTCCCGCCTCCAGCTGCTCCCGGTGGTGCTGCTCAACCAGATCTGGACTCTGGCCTTCGCGATCAGCCTGGACCGTTTGCTCTGTGTGTTCGCGCCAATCTGGTGCTGTATTTTCGGAGTCCCCAAAATGGCATTTGTTTTGGGTTCAAACTCCGCAATGATCGGGTCCACTTCCTCACGCTCCTCTTTGCCTCGACAATTTACGCCCCGTTTGTGGCCTACCTGGTGTGGAACAACGGGCACCTTGACTCGGACAAGTCGGCCCCGTTCTGTCCATGGGGAGGACCGTTGAGCCCTTTCAGCACTTCGTTTTGCACAATGGGCGACGCATTGGGCTCTCGCGGGTCCACGTACGTGCTGGCCCTGAATCTGCTCATCGTGTGCCTGTCCCTGCTGCTCTACGTCGCCATCTGGGCGCGACTCAAGTGCAGCCACGGGCCCAACAATGCCTCCGGGGCAGCGAGGGATCAGCCTCCGGGTGCACAACTTATGCGCAAGCCAACGGAACAAGTCCCCCTTCTTGCAGCGCACCAGCCCATCTTCAAGTCTCTGGCCATCATCGTGTCCCTGCAGGCCTTCGGCTGGACCGGCGGGATGGGCGCCTTCTGTCTGCTGCTGGACCCGCGGATGGACACTCCGCTCCGCTACTCCTGCTACACCCTCATCTACGCCTTCGTCTGCCTGTGCGCTGCACTCGACGTCCCGGTGCTCTACTGGACGAGGCAGGAGGGACCGGGGCCAACTGCTGGGGGACCAGGAAAGGAGGAACCCTCTCCCCCCCCCCCATTCCAGTTCCAATCACCGAAAGGCGCTGCACCAGCACTACAGTTGGCTCTTCCGGCGGACCAACTCCCCGGTCACCTCGCAGGCCTCGAACCGGACCAACGTGGTCAGACCGACCGCCTGACGGACGAGACCATTTGCCTTTGTTTTACACTTGTATATAAGTATATATTAGTAAATGTTCTCCCACTCCAATAATGCCCAATCAATGTCTTTTACATTTTGCGCTGATTCCCCATTCGCATTGTGCCACTCCCTTTCCCAATTGCCAATTGCCCAATCAATCTGAAGCCCAAACTGGGCTGGCAATCCAAATCCAGAGTCACTCTTTCTTCACCCTCTGGAAAAAGAAAATATCCATTTCCAAGTTATTTAGGGGTAAAATGAAGTTCGTTTTGGCCAAACTGGTAGTGCTGGTGGTGCTGGCCGAAATGGCGGATGGGGCTTCTCCGATGTGGAGATCGGGTTGGCCCCCGAAAAATGATATTCGCTGAAATCCCAATTCACAGGGCGGAAAGCCGATGCCGTGAAATACAGCGGACCCCTGGGACGCCCGAAGTGCCGCGACGTGTGCACCGCCCGTGAGTGGATCTGTCCAAATGGAGTCGAATTATTTGATGAATGCCAAACGATTGAAGTCAGGGCCAAGACTTGTGGCGCCGGATTTGAGGCGAAGTCCAAGGCCCACTGTGTGGGTCTGCGCAGGACCAGGGACCCGGCGGGCGGATGGCAGTTCGTCAGCGCCTCCATTCCGGCAGACGCGTTCAGGGCCCTGCCCCTGGACAGAAGGGCCAAGGAGTTTGTGTCCGCCGACCAGGTGATGTGCTGCGAAGTTGGCGTTGGAGGCACTGAAAAGGGTGCGAAAATGGGAGAACTGGGAAAAACTGGAAACAAAATACTAGTACACACAAAATATTTTATACAGATGTCGGACAAAATATTACAAAGCCAGTCAGCAGTTTGGGAAAAGCGAAAACGGTAAATGTAAAACAGAACGCCAAAAGGGGAAAAGCGGGTGAGTGATTTTAAATCAAATGTTTGATCTCTCCATTTGTGCGTTTAAGCGGAATTGGAGCCAATTGAGGAGGAAGTCGAAGCGGAAGTCGAAGATGGACCCGTGGAAGAACCTGAGGAGCAGGAGGAAGGGCAGCTGGACGGTTGGTAACCAATAACGTTGGCTGGACTTGGTATTGGCGCTTCCCTTGAGCAGCAAAGGGGGAGCCAGTAGTGGACGAGGCGAGTGTGGGACTGGCGGGGGGCATCAAGCGGGCAGTGACTCGGACCGGCAGAAGAGTGCTCAGCACCCTCACTTTCGGCTATTTCGGACGGGAAAAGCCCAAGGAAAACGCAGAGGCGAAAGAGGCAGAGGACGTGGAAGAGGATGAAGCTGAGGAGGAGGAGGAGGAGGAGGAACAGCCGCGCACCAGAACCCAAAAGGGGGTCCACTGGCTGGTCACCAAGTAGAGGGGCCATATGTGGACTATGGAGTTGTGGAGGCAGAGGAGGAGAACCAATGAATTCCCTGCGAGTCCTTCCCCAAGAGAACCATTCTGCTCTAACGCTGTTGTGCACTTTCATTTTCTCATTTCACTGTCTCTCCACACTTAGTTTGTCGCATTTCCGATAAATGCTGAACTTTCTGGAATAGAGAAACAGCGAAAGACCGCAAATTCATGTTGAAATCACATTTCCATTTTTGGGCAAAGTTCACAAAAATGGAATTGAAAGCAGTCCAATCGCAAATGCAACGCGGGAATGAGACTTGGCTCTTGCCCGTGCCCCGCCGGTGATCAGTGTGCGGACCCCCGCTGCATGGGGTGGAGGCCGGTTGCGAACAGCTGCAATCGGGGGAAGCTGTATTCGCTTTCCACTTTCTTATCCTCACCATTCCGTGGCCCACCGCGTTGGCTATGAGTGCGTTTTTGAAGCCGCGCGATCTGACCACTTCCCTGCTCGCCTCATAGACACTTCTGAGCGCCTGGGTTCCGGCGGCCAAATAGCCCCTCGGCTCAACCAGAATGTCCCCGCCCTCGATGGCCTGCACTACTCTTGGGCTCCTTTCCCGCACAACGAGCGCCCGGACGGCGCAAATCCAGAGGCACAAGCACACAATTGGGGGCACAACCTGCATTCTGGATAAAAAGGAATTGTACGATTGGAGGGGAAAAATCCAAAATATGAGAGTGGAATATTGGGGGCAGAGAGGAGTGAGTTGGCTTCAGAGCCAGTGATGGCCTTGCATTGATCGAGAGAAAACTAACACTGGCCATATTGATTTTGACGAATGGTGATGTTCGGCATTTTACATTGCATTGCATTTTGAAGAATGACTTTTTGGAAATTGGGAGATATATGGTTGGGCGTCCGTCCATTGCCAGAATGTTGTTCCAGGCTTGCCAGAAACTTGACCGGCATTTGTCAGTGGTCGGCTAATGTTGACGTGTCTTTTGGACCTCCCGAGTGGTCGAATGGACTGACCGGTTTAAACGTTGAATAATATTCTGAGGCCAGCAACAACACTGTCAAGGCTATCACTATCACTGAGTCACTTTGTGGTTCTCCTCCGCCTGCAGCAATTCCTCGAAAAGTGCCGAGAATGGTTATTTTAATCGTCCTCCACCAAATCCAAAACTATCGCTGCGCTTCCTCCCACTCATCCAAATCCAAAGGCATTGATTGCGCTTTTCCCCCTCCATTCCATTTCATTTGATTTCATTTGCAGTGGATTCATGTTTCGCGCTGGCTCTGGAGCAATGCACATTGCCTCAACGGGCGCTCCACTCTTTTGCGCAAAGATTGATTTTTGGCATCGATCAGCCTGCTCAGGAGAATGCGGGCCTGCCCGGCCAAAGGCACTCCCGTTGGCCCACATTCTGTCCATGTGTGCGCCAAACAGGCCAGCGTTGCCGGGGAAGTGCCTTCAAAAGGGGGCCCATTTGCGCACAACCAGCATCCCTCCCTCCCATTCATTCGAGTCCCATTCGCCCTTCAGCTCAGCCCCAGAATGAACAGAGTCCTTATTCTCGTGGCCCTTCTGGCAATCGGTAGGGGCCACTTTCCGCCACCCTCAGAAGCCCCTTTCAGGCGTCGAGTGCGCCAAACACAGGGCAGCGGGGAACAAGCAGAGCAAGCACCAGCAGCCCCCTCCAGCAGAGGCAGAGCCCAACAGGCAAAAGTCGGCGCAAAAGGCAAATGTGGAGCTTCCGTCACAAACCCCCGGAGCGGCGAAAGACCTTTTTCTGCACGCCCTTCGGAAGTTGCTCGCCTACGAGGACAAGGAGCTGGAGCACTCTTGGAGCGAGGAGGGCATTGAGAAACTGCTGCCCAAGATTTCGGAGGGAAAGAACGGCGAGGGACAGGACTATTTTGGACAGCTCAAATCGGCCCTCCGCAATGTGGCCGGAGTGGCCAGGCGAAAACGCGGGGGAATGCAGACAGTCGTCAAAGAGTGGGACCCGGTAGTCCATTGGGTGTTTGTCCCGTTCACTTTGAATGGCTCCCAATCGCAGCGCGTGACCTACTCCTCTTGGCTGGCGGCACGGGGCGAACAAAAATTGGCGGACAGGGCGAGAGAGAACGCAAAGCTGGCGGAACTGGAAGAAGAGATCGACAGGCCTGACGACTACGAGGAGGACCGGGAGGGACTGGGCTCGATGGAGGCCACTTCTGCCGAGCTCAGGGCGCACGTTCGTTGTCCCGGGGCCGAACGGGTCTATGCATGCCTCGTTCGATTCAGTACGCGGCTATGCTCCCCGACGGCAGCGAAGACGTGGAGGCCTACTTGGAGAAGCAGAAACAGCTGGCAAACGAGTACAAACGGGCCAGTGCGCACCAGCTGGGCACGTTCAACCCGTTCGGGCACCTGTGCATCGTCAGGAACAAGAAGACGAACGAAGTGCACGAGGACAGGTGCAACACTTTGGTGGACCTGGTGAACGAGGCCTCGACCGACGAGGGCAAGAGTGCGGTGCTGGAGCGGTACATCAAGCTGATGTACGACTTCTTCGTGCTGGAGGCAAAGCGCCTGGACAAGGAGGAGCAGGATTTGGTAGGCACAGCGGATGTGGTCGAATATCGACTGAGATGGGCACTTTCAGCCCGGAATGGGGTCCGTTTTCGACGAGGTGCGGGGCAAAAAGAGCAAATACCAGAGCCACCCCCTGAAGGCACGTCAACAGCGGGAACTGGCCAATCAGGAGGAGAGGGCCAAGGACAAACAGTTGCGGGACCAGATGCACGCCAAACAGACGGAGGAGCCGGAGGGCGGCAGCGAGGAGGACGACCTGCCGGCGCTGGTCAAGAACACCAACCACAGCATTGACTGGCTGGGCACGAACCCGAACCGAAAGGGCGGCGCCCGGACTGGAACGACGAACCAGCAGAAGAACGCCAGGGGCCGTCAGCAGACAAGAAAGGGGAGGGACTGATGGCTGATGGAGTGGTGAATGAGTGGGGAACAGTAGTGCGAAACAAACACACATTGAGACAGGATTGGGCTTTGCATTCTGTTTGCATCGTGTGTTCCATTGGAGATTGGATCCGTGTTCGTCCCTTTCAATCAATGCCAGCCCAATTTCCAAATTCAAATGGCTATTGATTGTTTTGCTCTATACAGATATACGGAATTCCAGCTCTGAAATGGGCCTAACTGTTTTCAGATTTAACCGCACTGACGGATATTAGAGAGTTTTGTCGATTGGAACCTATTGTCGTCTTCTGTTCCCGTTCCCTTTTGTAAATACATATTTTCAAAACCTTCGATTCCCTCGAGAGCAAATTCTGGCCCATGCAAAGTGCAGACAGGCGAAATGTTTGGACGGGGAGAATAAACACGCCGGGGACAACAGCAGACAATGAGTGTGTTCTTTTGTTGTGCCCCGTTATTGGGGCATCCTGGCAAATGACGCTCACACACACAAAGAAGCGTGAATGCGCACTGAATGGCCGACAAGGGACAACAATTGATACGCCTCATTCCCCTGTCCATTCTCCAGAGTGCTTATAAAGTCGGGGGAGAGCTATCAGCAGCAGCAGAGGAGGCACATTCTGTTGGCAATACTAATTACTAATATTGGATATTGTCCTCGAAGGATATTTTCAGGGCTCGAGAAATGCGTCTTTCACTGGTGTTCGCACTTCTGGGCGCCGCACTCTGTTCTTCCGTCCGCTGTTCATCGGACCAGCATTCGGAATACCTGCACTACGACGGGTGCTCCTTCCTCCCCTCGCATTCCCGTTTCCACATTCCACATCCCTTCCCCACAGGTACCACCTTCTGCGCGCCACCCCCGACTCGATCGGCCAACTGTTCGCGCTGTACAACTTTTCGCGCGTGCAAGGGGAACACGGCATCCAGTTCTGGCAGTTCAACCCCAAACTGGGTGAGCCCACCGACATCTTTGTGCCGCCCACTGAGTTGGAGCGGGTCCACGAGTTCCTGGCCAACAACGCGATCGAGTGCAGCACTCTGGTCGCCGACTTCGGAGAGTCAGTTTTGGCCAAAGGGGGACGAATGAACAAAGAGTGCCTTTGCAGTCGGTTGCGGGAAGCGAGGGGAAATGTGTCGGATGAGCCGGAACTGCTGGAGAAGGCGGAAGACTTTGACCACGGCAAGTACCACACCTACGACGCGGTGAGGCGGAAAGGAGTTCCGCATGGGTTTGACCTGCTCAGATCATGCAATACCTGCGTCTGCTGGCCCAGGCCCACCCCCAGTTCGTCCAAATGGGCTCCATCGGCAAGACGTTCGAGGGACGCGACATGCCCATTCTGACGGTGCCCAAGTGCAATCCGGGTGCCAACTGATGGATTCCTTCCCGTTCAGCTCGGCTACCCAGCCAAGAACGGCGCCAAGAAGCCGGCATTGCTGCTGGACGCGGGAATCCACGCGCGGGAGTGGATCGCGCCCGCGACGGCCCTTCACTTTCTGAACGCGGTTCGGATGGACTCAATTCTGACCGAATTGCGGCATTTAGCTGATCCAAGATAGGAAATTCCACAAAATCCTGGACCAGATCGACGTGTTCCTGGTCCCGGTGCTCAACCCGGACGGCTATGTGCACGCGTGGAACAAAAACAGTTGCAGAGCCGTTTGAGTCTGTTTCAGTGAACTGTCCCTCCCGCAAAAGGGCTCTGGCGCCGCACTCGGTCGGGGCCGAAAAAGGCGGACAAGAGCATGGGCTGCTCCTCGTGGGAGATCGACGGCCAGGAGGAGTACTGCTACGGCGCCGACCCGAACCGCAACTTCCCGTTCCACTGGGTGCGGAATCTGTGTTCAGATTGTGTGACCGTTTGTTTTCAGGACGAGGCCGGGACCAGCAGATGTCCGTGCAGGTCTTGTCCAAACCGTCCAACAACGCCAACCTGCCATGTCTGTTTGCAGCCAAGTGTACAGCGGGGACCACCCGTTGTCGGAGCCGGAGTGTGCGAACCTAGCCGAGTTTGTGCGTTCCCACAACGACTCCATCAAGGCATACCTGACCCTGCACGCGTACGGCAACCTGCTCATCCACGGCTACGGATTCCAGCACAACCACTATCCCAAGCACGTCAGCGAACTGGTCAGTAGAGTCCTGGTGGCAGCTCCGCACAAAGGTCCCTCACTTGCAGAGAAGTGTTGCGAACGCAATGAACGCGGCAATCACAGAGGCAGGCGGCCCCAAGTTCAAGGTGGGCAGTGCGCCCGACATTTTGTGTGAGTCCCCATCCGCTGTGTGTGTGTCCCGTTTAACCGAGCAAATGGCAGACCTAGTGTCCGGCAGCAGTGACGACTTTGTGCACAGCCAGGGAGTGAAGTGAGTCCCATCCGCTGCCAGCATTAGTCCGCACTTGCGCAGGTTTGCGTTCACGATGGAGCTGACCAACGGTTTCTACGAGGACAACTACTACGGATTCGTGTACCCGGAGAAGGGCATCAACTCGGTCGCCAAATATGTCTGTTCCCATAAAGTATAAACCCGTTATTAGAACACTTGAACAGGTGCTTCCCGCCATTCACGTGTTGGCGGATCAAGTCCGGCTGATGGGAACGACCGAATGAATCCGAGACGTCGTCCGACCAAATCAGATCAATTTTTAGCTGATTTTTCTCCGTGCAAAACTGAAATATTGTAGTTCCAATAAACGTGGCTGGCTATTTTATTACTTGTCCGGGTTCTACTATTTTCGAAAGTGCGTCTAGTGGACCTGGTGGATATGCGCATTGATGTGGAGACGAAAATGTCGGATGTGGAGAAGAAAGAAATGAATACAAAATACAGATCAATACCAAGTGTGAAGCACCGTCTCATCGAAGGCACTAAAATAATTGGCTTTTTATCCATATTTCTCTTAGGATTCGCTTTTTTACGGGGCATTTTGCTTTGGGTACGCTCTACGAACTTCAGCGTCAGTGGTTCAGTCATGCGAAAGGGAAAGTTTGATGTCTGAAAATTGTCAAGACGCACGACATTAAAATTATTATGAAGCACGACATTTTTACTCTCTGAGAAACTAAAGAAAAAAACAATGGAAAACAGCACTCAGACTGCGCTGATTGCGACCATAACAACCGACTGCGGGGGACCGCAATGTCCGCCGTGGAGCCCAAACAGTCCGACCAATTTTGTATAATTGCTTATTCCGCCAAATTTTGCAAAATGATTTTATTTATTTTACAGGGCGGCAAGAACTATGAATATCCGGAACAGCAGAAACAGTTTTCATTTTGATAAACGGCATTTTACGACTGGCCATTGGTCTTCTGGAGTTCCCGTTGAATGCGTTTCTGGTCTATGTTACGCGGAGGAACAAGTAATGGAGGGAAACGAGAAATGGGGTGACATGACTGTTTTGCTCCCATTTTGGGGAGCTCTGGACAAGTTCGGGCATTTTGCTGGCCGCCGTGGCATTCTGCGATGCCGTCGCCTGCACCAGTCCTTTGTTCACTTTCTGCAGCGGGGTCATTGGAAACACCCAGACAAATGCCAGATATTTTCTATTTTGAAGGTCCTTCTCCCCCACCCAGGTGCCCTAAACAACTTGTTTCTACGCCATGAGTCCCGCAATCGTCGCATTCTGCTTCATGTACCTACCCCCTGTTGTTTGCATTCGGTTTGGACCGTCTGCTTTGCATTTTGTTCCCAATTTGGTGGGCAAAAATGAATTCAGACAAAGCAATTCCTTATATTTCTCAGGCAGCGCAATTTGCGTTTGAAGCATTACCTTGCGGTGCTGGCGATTCCCTCCTCGGCGGTCGTTGTGTACGTCTACTCCACTGGCCTCGTCTACGTCAACACCAGCACCTCACTTCCCTAGTGATGGATAACGATTCCCAGTTTGTCCGGCTCATTTCGAACATTTTAGCCGCATGCGATGCAGCTACGAGGACAACTTTATCGGACCGTACGGCTCAATCGTGGGTAACATTGTGCTGGCAATCAATGTGAAGATGATCCACCAGAACACACAGGAGTCGGGCAGGAAGATGACCAGGTCTCTGTTGGTCCTGGTCGGGATCTACATTTTCTGCTGGCTGCTCGCCCAAGCGATAAAGTACAACCAGCAGAGGTATTTGCCGCCCAATCTGCTCTCGAACCTTCTCAGCGCCCTTTGTGGGGCAATCACTGCAATGACACAGGCTATGAATGCGCCCGTCATGTACGCCACAAGGTACACCTCCACACATGCCATTGGCCACTGCAAACTTAAATATCTCAGTTCGCTGTACCGCGCGATAATGCGAAAGGAGGCCAAAAAGCTGTTCCGCTGGCGATTGAACATTCAAATTACTCAAGCTGTCCAACCGTCGAACAACACCATCAATAAGGTGGCACAGCGAAGAATGAACAACACTGTTCACGTAAATGTGCACAATTTGCGCACAGACGGGATCAATGCGGTACGAGGGTAGAAATGGCTATTTCGATTTATGGGAAATATAAGAATTCATTTCCCGGATTTTAAGAATTTATATGATGCGCGAATAAAATTAACTCAGACACACAAAAAGAAATAGTTGATGTCCAAAACTGGAAATGAGGATCAAAAAAGTTGTTGACGGGATCGGGATGGCAATGTTAAAAGTTAAGCGAAAACAACTGAAAAGGGATGGGAGGCCCATTTAGTGGTGACCTGCCCCGACTTGGACGTTCTCTTTGCTCTCGTCGGCTCCGCCCTCGTCTCTCTTCTGCTGCTGCTGCTCCTCCGCTCCGCCCAGAATGAGTCGAACATGCACTCGGTCGAACATGGTCTGGCGCCCATCTTTCTTCAAGTGCAGCACATAGCCCCTCTCTATCAGTTGGAAGCGCCGCGCCAGAGTCAGCTGAAAATAGATAGGTATTAAATTTTTGGAAAGTAGTACTTATTTTGAGCCCACAAATACAATATAATCATTCCGCACAATTAATGAATGATACAACCTTTTTCTCGCGTAAAAACTGCTCAGCAGCTGAATCTCCATTTTGACCGTATGAGGCGAAATTTTTTTGAATGGCCTGAATTGGCATGGGCAATCTTAAAGAACGCTGGATGAGAATGCTTTTAGAACCTCCATTCCTTCGATTGGCACAATGGTGAAAGTACGGCCACTCGACTGTGTTTGCGCATCAGACGCACAAGTAACTGCCCGTCCGTCCATAATTTTGCACCCAAATGGAGTTACTTAGGTATTAAGGGCGAATAATTCTATTTTATTTGCTTTCAATAAAATTATAATTAAAATAAAGTGAAAAATGAAAATAATAAATGATTAATGATGGAGACGGATCGATCAGAAAGAGAAGGGCTGCCGCCAACCGATTTCCATTTCAGTCCTATCTCCTATATTTGCGAGAAATTTGAATCTTTTTTGATCCTCTGAATCGTTGTGGACGAAAAGTCAAATTACAAATTTATAAATTTGGCACTTATTTAAATTAAAAACAGATTCACTTCTTCCTTTTCCCATAACTCTTCTCACTCACTTCGTTCTTCACTCTCTGCCCATTCCCATCATTTCGCTTACGACCATACCGCGTTGAAAGCACGCCACCCCGTCCGATCTGGCAAGTTAAGCAACGCTGGGCCTCCTTAGTACTTGGAACGGAGACGTCCTGGGAATCGGAGGTGTTGTAAGCTTCTTTTTTTCATTTTCCTCATCATTTAATTGCCAAATAGTAATGCTATGTGATACTAGACATATACTTATATTATTTTCGGTTCTTAGGGAGTTTACCAGAATTAGGCCGATCCTACCAATATGGACAAAGTTATAGTTTTCACCCCACCGATCTCCGACCAATGGGGGTTGCCAAACTCCCTAAGTAGTAAGTACCTTATTTTCTTGAGCAAAGCACAAAATTCGACAGTTAAACGTTCTTCATCTTACAAATAAAGAATGCGTAATATCAATCATCTGTTGGGTGGTTTGTTTGCTTTTCTGTCACTTTCAAAACGTTCTTTTCTGTTTTGTTTCGCCACCATTCGCACTCCATTCCGAGGCCCGTGTCCCTGCACTTTATTTCCCACTCTCCCGGATGTGACTCCGCTTAGGGACATGTCTTATGATTTTCGGAGGGCCTTGCACGCTCAATTTGCTCCTCACTTCAGGCCATCATTCTCTGGCCAACGGATAGTGGATCTTAGAGGGGCTGTTTTTGTCCTTTTGATTGGTTTCCTCCACCGTTGCCCTTGTTAAAATCCGTGCCTCCATTTATCCTCTTGTGCATCACGAATTTGTTCATTTGTTCTCCCAATTCACTTTTCGTCATCGATTCCTTCATGTCCAGCGAAAATGTTTCCAAATTGGCCATTATTTTGCGTGCTGCCTCGCCAGCTCTTTCCCACATGTTGGCTAATGTTTTTGCCGTCGGCACTCCCAGCCTGGCGGCAACCGCATCATAGCTCTGCGCCCAAAGTGTTCAGATTGCGAGTCCCCGCAACACTGGCCTGTATGAATGTGTGGACCAGCATTGCAGGCGCAATGTGCTGGATGTCGGCCCCCGGCAGATGGATCGCTTGGGAGTGTCCAAACTTGAGTATCAGCAGGTAGAACTTGATCAGCGTGAACACCGTCTGCCTCTGGCTGTTCGGCGTGAACGCTTCACCGCGATATTCGGACCCGCGGTTGGGTTGTCCACCGGGATTCTGGAAATGCCGGGGGAAGTCTGTGTTCGTCTCCAAATCGGAGGAAGGGACCCACTCAAAAGTGAGCATGTAGGTCTGCTCCTGTCGACGAAGGTGGTGTGCACGTAGCTGAACTGGTAGGCCGAGGTGCCGTGCGTAACCGGCGGCAGCAGTCTGAGTCCCCTGGGGAACTGTCGCCCCTGGTTATCTGAATGGCCCTTCAAATAGCGCGGACTCAACCATCGGTCTTTACCCCCGTTCCTGGCAATCGGAACAAATGAGGACAATTGGAAATGAACGTGAATGAACTGGGGGTGTGACTGACTGCGATCAAATGCAGTGGAGGCGGCAGGCCGAATGTGTCCCTTTGTGTTGGACAATCACACCAAACAGAGGGGGAGGGGCAGGTAAAGAAAGATCCACCACAAAATGGCCCATTGTTGCGTGGGAGCGGTGTTCGGTTGTTTATGTGACAGGCACGGGGACTGGGGAGAGTGACGGCTATTGTAGAGGCTGTTTCATGTTTCACTCTGCTCTCCTCCCATTCTGGCAGTTCCTCTTTACCGTTAGTACCAGGTGCCAAAGATGACTGATGAGTGAGTGCACATTTAAAGTAAACGTAAAACCGATTGTTCATATTTAATCTGGCCGAACAAGATCACAAAAAAGGATGTCAGGAAGTTTCCTGCCAAGTTGGCCCAAATGGACGAGTATTCGCCAACGAACATGAGTTGTTCCTTGGTTTATTCTTTATTCCTCTCGGAGGAAGAAGTTCTCATTGTTTTCGTTGTCCCCCGTGTCTCTCTCTCCCTCTCTCTCTCTGTCCAAAGCATCATTCCATCGCCCAATTTGTGCAATTTAGCGAACTGCTGAACGGAAGTGGGAAACCTTCGTCAACAGCCAGCGGTCGCTCAACCTGCCACTTGCCCCTTCAAAACACTCAATTAGTCAGTCAATTTATTCACTGCGCGATCCCTTTCCCATGTCTGTGCCCCCCAAGTGGTGTGGGACCAGACGAAAACGGATGAGTCATTCATTCATTCATCTCGCCTCCTCTTCAGCTCTCTTTAGAGTATTGTGGTGGCGCACAGACAGAAGGAGAACAATATTTTGGGAAAGAGAGCCGAAAAATTGATGGGAGGAGAGATATACTACTTCTTAGGTATGTAGGCATTCTCTCTCGTGTTTATTTCCCCAGCTCCAAGCAATTAATCCGTTCGTTCCTCCCACTTATAACTTGATTCAATCGATTGATTATTTGTTTCTTCTTTCTTATCACTTTCAGTTATCATAAATTGTCAAAAAGCATGTGCATTTTTAAATTGCCCAACTAATAATAAAATATGCCCTAATCGTGATTATCAAATTAGCATTAGTAAAGGTTGACAGAAATTAGTAACATATTGTTTCAATCGGATTAAAAACCAGGCAAGTCTCCAAAACTTTTGCGGACCGAAGAATCCCGCATACCCACAGTGTTCCATAGTTCCATTTCACACTCGAGGACTGTTTTGCAGTTCACCAACGGGCAATAACTCTGCGATAACAAACAAACCAACTCAGCCGCAGACAAGGCCGTTGCGGGTTGTCGCCCTTTCTCCTCGATAATTCCTGCAGCGATGAGTCAGCCGTCCATTAGTTGTTCCCTTGCACTCCCAAAAACATCCACCAACTCCAGCCAAGGACACCGCTGCCCTGCCTCCCCCCACCGCCCCCATTTGTCCGGTTCCCCCGCCGCAAACGCGCCTCTGCTGCAAGGCATTCGCCCCAAAGGCGGCAGCAGAACCAGCGGAATGCATCTCCCGGAGGACGAAAATGGGCAGCACCGGCAGAGTAACAGGTGCCGCTGAAAATGTGCAATTGTGAACTTGCCCGTTCAGACAGTTCTGGAAGAATCGCCGCTCCGTTGTGGGCCTTCTGTTCATTTCATTGTTCCTCCTGGCCGGCTCTTTTGCCCTCTTCGACTCACTTCTGGACGACGACGAGAGCGGTGGTGAAGGCGAAGAGGTCCAACTTGCCTCGGACGACGACGCAAAGGCAAAACCCCCCAATGCCCTTACAAGTCTGGCTCACTCTTCAGGACTACCTGAATCGCTTCGGATACGTGGGGGCACAGTCGCAAGGCACTCGCTTGGGTTTGGCCAATTGGCTACATATTTCTGTTCAGTGGGCCAAGATGTGCCCCGCGTGCAGGAGCAGCACTCCCCAGGGAGAACTGCCAGCGATTTGGTCGGCGACCTGGCTCTGGACTCGCTGAAGTCGGCCATCAGCCAGTTCCAAGAGTTCGCGGGGCTGCCCTCCACCGGGGTGCTGGACAACCGCACCAGGAAGAAGATGGCGCAGCCCCGGTGCGGGATGCAAGACGTGCAAATGCTGGGCAGCGGCGGTGGGTGAACAGCCCCAAAAGTACTGATGTGTTGCTGCAGGCTATGTGCCCAAATGGCGCAAAAGGCAACTCACCTACCGCTTTTTGCACTTCTCGCGCGACTTGCCCGAAAGCGCGCAACGACAGGCCGTGCAGATGGCCTTCGACCTGTGGTCCAAGCACGTCCCGTTGGAATTCTCCGAATCGGACAGCTCGAGTGCCGACATCCGCGTGCGTTTTGCGACTCGCAGTCACGGCGATCCGTGGCCTTTCGATGGGAAGGGTCAGTGCAAATGAAGGGGAATCCTCAAAATGAGGGGAATTAATTCAGGCGGAGTGCTGGCCCACGCCACCTTTCCCACGGATGGGCAGCTGCACTTTGACGACGACGAGAACTGGGCGTACATGGACGTGAGGAAGATCCGCAGGTGACTGCCCAGTCGACAAACACGAGATTGGTCTCCACTGCAGCTATCGCTACACCGATCTGCTCTGGGTGGCCATCCACGAGATCGGGCATGTGCTCGGCCTGTCCCACTCCAACGTCGAGAGCGCGATCATGGCCCCCTTCTACCAGGTGACCACTGAACCACTGTGCCTCTCGTCCTCAGTCTCCAGTTTGCCGCAGGACCCGGAGAACTTCGTGGACTGGAGGGGCAACTACAAAACGCCCGAACTGACCAGCGACGACATTCGCGCGGCACAGCAAATATACGGTGAACAGAGCCAACAAACGGGGCGAATGATTCCGATCATCTTCTTCTTCAGGGAAGAGGTACGGAGACACCAATCGGAACGGGGGTCGGGGCAGAGGCACCTACGATGACGAGGAGGGCGGCTTCTTGTCCAGGCTGGGCAAGTTCCTCGAGGGCGACGGCGACAACAACGAGCAGGGGGAGGAAGAAAACAACGGCTATGGGAGTGAAGACGACGGTGGGCACTGAGGAAACGGCGAACTCACATTTATATTCCCGCTTAATTGAAAAATTGCAATAAATCCTTTGCAAATTTTTTCGAATTGCGATTTCCAGAGACCCATCGCCGACAAGGTCACCGAACCACACATGCGAGGCGCCACAACCACCACGAAGAGGAGGAGGAGGACGGCGCCGGGAGTGTGTTCGGGGCATTTTTCTCTGCCGGCCATTCCGTGGTGCCATACGCCCAAATGTTGCTGGTCATTCCACTCGCTGCCGCCGTGTTCTGCACCTTCCACTGATCCGACATGTATAACACCAAATGTACAAATAAATATTTTCGTGTTCAATTGTGATTTGAGTTTATCCATTTGGTTTCCACTAAATAACTGTGTCTTGGGGAAATGCAAAAATATAAAATATAAGGGATGCTGCTGTCTTTGTGATCAATAATAATAATGATATTAAGTCGTTCCCAATCGTGTCTTTGTGTGTGAACCTCAGGCCTTCCCCTCCTCTCTGTTCTCAATATCTTCCCGCAACCATTTCGTTCACGGCGTGTGTGGCGGCAGCACGAGCTGCTTGATTGGCTGCCTGAAAGTCGACTGTTTGGAAAAACGATCGATTGGGAGAATTCGCACATTTTGGACGTTCCGGTCGGACATGAACTCTTGGCGAGCCTTGTCCATTGTGAAGCCGGAGCCCCGGTAAAAGCGGTGCACCTGGAAATGGGACACACATTTCCCGGAATCGATTTGAGCGGTGCCTTGATCAGCGACAGAACCATCCCGACGAAGGCGGCGGTAAAGCAGACGGCCGACACCAGCATGACCAGGCCGATCAGGATGTGCGTCTTGATCACGGAGAGCGCATCCGTCCATCCACTGAATTGATCTCATCTGTCATCTTCACATCTGGGCTTTTCTGACCAGGCATATTGGGACAGGCCGACGGTCTGGACGAAGCAGAAAATGGTGTGGAAAAAGAGAACCAAGAAGAAAATCATAAAGTTGAACGAAGAGTCATCACTGCAATATGCAGGTGGAGCAAATAGTTTTTGGTGAAATTGCACTCACCGAAACGCCTTGTAGACGGGGCGGAACCAGAGAAGGAACGCACACGGAGTGAAAATGCCCAGCTGAATGATCGCCAGGAAGGGAAGAGCGAAAGAGCCGTCGCCGAAGAACGCGTAGAGCAACGAGGCGAACAGGTTCACCACCAGAGCGAGCACATAGCAGAGGTACACGTAGTATACCCAACGCACTGTTTCCTAAATGTATATCCGGATATTCGACTGAATCCGCAATGGCTAATAGGCTAATTGCTAGAACCGAATAGAAACAGACCTTTTATCTGGTTCTTTTGTTATTTTGAAAGAGGATAGCAACTGCACAAACCTGGAATTGCGACGGTATTTCCACGTCAATATCCTGGTAGAAGCACGGCTCCAGCGGGATGATCGACGGCAGTGGTGGCCAGTTGTGGGGTGGTCGTGCTGCGCCAGCGGCCCCATTCGCACCGCCGCTCGTGCGCTGTCGCTGCTCGAATTCCTGTTGTCGGCGAAGCAGTTCCTGCGAGAGTGGAACTGAATTTGTTTTTGGAAGTATCGGAGAACCTGTTCTCGCTTGCGCAACTCCTCTTGCTGGCGGAACAGTTCCTCCTCGTTCATGGCCACCGCAGTCTGAGCCTGAAACGGATTCAACTTTTGAAAAAAGGCGACAAAAGTGTCCCCCAGGACTGGAATGTGCACAATTTGCTCACTTCCTTTGCATGCCCTTCCCCAGTGGGGGAAGAAGGAGCAATGGAGGGGGCGCCGAGTGCTTCCCTTTCAGCCGTCCCCGTTGGCACTGGCATATGTCCGCAAAAAATCGATGCACCCACTCCCACTACATGCTTGACGCCGGCCAACAAGGGAATGCCAGAACGACAAACAAGCAAAGAATGAATGCATTGACATTTGAGATGCCGAAAAAGTATAATGGGTTTGTGCTTTTCACATTTACCGGTCTCGCTTGTGCTGAGGTGCCATTTCCGGCCACCGATGAGCTCGATGTGTTGGAAAAAGGGTTGTACTCCTCCTGCGCGGCCGAAACTGCGGGTGAAACTGCACGCTGCACAGCTGGGTCCTAGATTGGAATTTGTTTGGCACCATAGTATTGTACCTACCTTAAATGGGTCGGCGAAGGGATTTCCATCAAGTCCGGACATGATTGGAAAAATAACACAGAGATTAATTAAGCTTATTTATGTCAATGCTGGTAATACAATAGATATGTATTCTCGGTCTTTGCCTGAAAATGCAAAAATTGTTCTTCCTCACCCTACCAAAAATAGAAAATACTACCAATTCTTATTATTGTGAGTGTTTTTTTTTCTAAATTTAATTGCCAACACGATAAGGAAAACGAAAAGTGCTTTTACTTTTTATTTTAGAGAGCGAGAGCCGAGAGTGAAGAAGAAAGCAAATGTATAATGTAATTCAACCGTTCCGCTTGCCTCGCGAAACATTGACTTGCTAAACGTAAACGTGGAAAATGTTAGGATTGTGCTGGGTTTGCTCGGCTTGGTGACTTGCTCGTTGTTTTTGGGCCGCTGCTGCCTCCTGCCTCTGCCTGCTACATCGCGCGCGTATTCACTTTTCAGTTTTCACCTATTAACCATGGCAAAGTGTTGCTTCAATTCAACGCCAATTTCAATGCATAGTATTAAGTATGAACCATTGTACTTCGCCAAGCACACGTATCGCGTAATTGAATTGCAATCGCCGTTTGCCAATTTCTCACTTCTTTTTGATAATTTTATGCAAAAATGATATTCAACGTCATTGAAAAATTGTACATATATAGAAATATGGAATAAGTAAAAACTGGAGAATGTGAAAAATTAAGTGATTTGCTCGTCTAATGGCTACGGGCTAGGCCGTTTGGGAATTTGCAGTTGCACCAAATGATGAAAAGACAAAAATTTGAATCAGTGGATTCATCACATTAATAGTCCGATTGGAGCATTCTGGTCCCGAATGCGATCGAAAAAATCGCACAGCTGCTGACTAAGCGAAACCTGAACAGCCAAAAAAATGTAAAATCTGGAAATTTGGGTCACTTTGTATGGCGTTGGGTTCAGGGTGCGGAGATGGTCCTCGCGCAGACTGAGCAGCGAACTGCGCGTTTGTTCCCGAATTTGCATCAAATTGGGCAAATGTTCTTGGATTTTGCCGTCTTCCCAATACTAATGGAAGAAGACTACCTAATCACAATTTGCAATTTCCACGCCTCAACTTACCGTGCGGTGAAGTGCCTCCACTTTGTAGGGGATTGCTCTGGCCCTTTTCCGCTCAAACGGGTGATGGCACATAATTTCACTGTGCGGCTCCGGGTCGGGTTCTTCCTCCAGCATCAGCAGGTCAATCATGGGAATGGGCACAACCTCGGTCTGCCCATCCGGCCTCACTCTCTCACTTTTGCCGTACAAACGGAAGGCCTTCTTCCTCCCCGTGATCAGCACTTTGCTCGCCTCCTCGCTGAGCTTAATTTTCGGTTCTCCGTCCAAGTCGACCAATTTGTAGACGCAACCGAGTGCTGGCTGCTTTTGGCAGGTGACCTCAAGCAAAAACAAAAGGATGCTTTTTTCCAATTTGAAATTCAACCAAATGAGTGCCGACACCGAAAGCGTTCATTTCGTGGCGTTGGTTGTGCAGCGAAATGATCGTAGCCTCGTTGATGTCGTTGGAGCCAACAATTTTCAGATTGGCGAACCACTCAATGCCGGTTCTGAACAAGTTGAGATGAATAAGCGTTGTAGTTCAGCGCCATTTGTGAATGTCCTACCCTCTGGCGATTGTTTGGAAACGCGCCCTGATCTGGCGCGACAGATAGGCCAGGTCGCCGCTGTCAATGCGCACACCGATTGGGCGATAGCCGAGTTCTGCCAGTGCCAAGGCGCACGCACAGAAATTGGGGAGACCAATCCTAAAGGACTGAAACTATAAAAATCTTATATTAGAAAATGAATGACAAAACCGCAATGTGTCGTAGGTGTCTATGAGTGCCAGCAGGGCGTCCGGATGGGCAATCGCGTAGGCACAAAAGGCGGTCAATTCGCCATCGTTCAGATCCTGTCGCGAGATCCCCCAGTCAATCTGAATGGGACACGACTTTTTTGAAACCGATTGAATTGCACCATCTTCATTTCCATCAATGCGCCCAACTTCTTCTCTGCCAATTCGCGTAAATCCACCATTTTGTTGTCAAATTTGCATTTCAGCAGAGGCCTTCGTAACGGTTCTTCCGCCTGCAAATTGAAGGCCACAAATATTTTCAGGAGAATATATTTTTACTTTGAATGAAGTGACGAACGAGTGCGCCATTGTGCCTTTGACGGGGATCCCGTACAATTTTCCAGCTAACAAATTGCTAGTGCTGTCGAAGCCTAAAGCAAGAAAAACTAGGTCCAAAACTAATAAGTAGGTATAATTATTTGCCTCCAATGTAGCAATATTTCGACGCGGACAGTCCGCCGTTGGGACCCTGGGCGCGACGCAACCCGAACTCCATCAATTCGATGTTGTCGCCTGCCGCCTGTCAAAAAATTGCTATTAGTTTTTGTGGACAATTTTATTGACCAATCGGAATCGTGCTGCATTTGTGGCCACCAGACTGGCATAATTCACCAAATTGAGAAGAGGCGTTTCCAGGAACTGGCAGACCGCGAGAGGACCTTCCACAATGATCAGGGGCACACGCGGAAAAACAACTGTTCCCTGGATAAGAAGGTTCGGATTGGAAGTCGCTCAATCACTCGTACCTCTGGTACTGCCAGCAACTTGACGTTACGACAGTCGAATTCGTGTTTCAAGTATTCAAAAAACTTTTCTTCTGCATGCGGAATCACTATTCGACGAATGAAGTCCAAATCTAAAAAATATTTAACTGCTAATTGTAGGAATTTATGACTGGTTTGTATTGTTTTGTTTACCTGACTGGGAAAAGTGCAGGTTTTGAACAAATCTGATGCAGTCCTCGAGACCAGCGAACACCGTAAATTCGCCCTGAAGCGTGAATATAAAGTTTCAATGCCAACCATTTGCCGCTTTGAATCACCTCGAACGGGTTCTTGCGGAAGAACAGTTCAAAGCGCGCCTTTTTTATGTGGGTCCCCTGCTGCCAATATGTATAGGCCTGAATTTTTAAACATGACATCTGATTTAGAGATAAGACTAATAATTCTTCAAAAAACGTTGTCTTACCATATTCAGCTGATAATCATCCGTTAGTAAGGGCTGTGAAACTGAGTCTTGGCCGTTGATGTGTAGTCCGTTCATTTTTACGGTGGCCAATTCGGGATCTGAAATAATCGCTTTTTCCTTTTTTTAAAAAAAACGAGCATAACATTGGAATGATAAAAAAATTTTTAATGAGCTTTATGCTTTATGTAAGGGTTGAAAAGTAGTAAAAAGGAGAAAATATTATTTTGGCGATGAAATTAATTAAATTTGCGAAACTCCCCTTTTTTTGCATATCTATTCTATCAACGTATCAACTACCGGTCTTGGTCTTACATATTTGGCGATGATGAGGAAAATGGAAAAAAGAAGCTTACAACACCTCCGATTCCCAGGACGTCTCCGTTCCAAGGGCGCTACCTCAACTCATACCCACCTCAACTCATACCCACCCAATATCATCTCAACTCATCCCTATCGTTATTTGCCCCCAACTCATACCCACCCAATATCATCTCAACTCATCCCCATCGTTATTTGCCCCCAACTCATACCCACCCAATATCATCCCCAACTCATCCCCAGCTAGGTATACCTTTGGC